>CATIWQ010241450.1:0-23671 GCA_949673415.1 Euphorbia schlechtendalii
TAAAAAAATTAAAAAAGAAATAGATATCCCAATGTTTATATTCTACCATTACAAAAGTTCAAATCCCTAAATCGTTCTTCATCTATTTAACACCCGAATCAGATTTCTCTTTCCAAATTGAAAACTTTTAGACAAGTTCAAGAGGAAATTGAGAACTTTTAGACAAGTTCAGGGGGGGCATTGAGAACATTTCAAAGTTCAGGGGGGAATCCGGAGTTGAGGGACAAGTTCAGGGGGAAATTGAGAACTTTTAAACAAGTTCAGGGAGGCATTGAGAACATTTCAAAGTTCAGGGGGGAATCCAGAGTTTAGGGACAAGTTCAGGAGGTTCAAGATGCATTAAACCTTTTGAAAAAAAACAAGTAGATTTTCATATCTGATATATATCTATTACATATTTGTTATATTTTTATTATATTTATTATATATTTAATATATATTTGTTATAACTTATGTATTCACCTACTTTAAATGTAATATACATATGTTATAAGTTTGATATGCATAGACTAGACAAGTAAAGTGTTGTCAAAACATGCAATGTGTTGAATTAAATGACTAAAAGAATTGAAAAAAAATTCAAACACTAGTACGAAACATAACATAGTTCTTGTTTGAATAAACAATGGATTAAAAAAGCTAATAGAGATATAAAGTTCTTCAAATCTTCAATCTTTCCAATCTTCGGTCAATAAAGTTTTTCAAATCTCCAATCATCCCAATCTATTTGTTGCAGATTAAATTTCAGCAACAACATTAGCACGCCCTTTTGCTCTAAGAAATTTTCAGTAATCGTAAGTTAGGTGTCAAATATATGAACTTCATGCTTGAGCTGAAAAATCAAACAAAGTAATAGCAATAAATATTCAAATAAATCAGTACATCGTGCAAAAAAACTCTTTGATGGTGTTTTACACAAACATTGACATGTTAATATCTATGTTCCATAACGAAATTACAAGAAATTTGTGTGTGTAGTCTAATAGTCAAGGTGGCCAGGCACAATATCACGTCTTGAGACTAGGCGCATCTGAGGCGCAAGATCAAGCTTTGGCGCACTCTAGTCTCAAGATCGCACCTTGGAGCCTAAACGCGCCTTTAACTACAATGGTTTGCAGTACTACCTCTTCAATAGCCTTATCCTTAAAAACTTCTGTTGTTTAATAGACATATAACATGAATATAACAGACATATAACAATTATGTATAACTCATATGAAGCATATAAAAATCAGGTAAATTGTATTCATTAAAATTTTTTGAACATAAATGTTAAAAATTTTCTACAATCACAATTTCAACATAATAAAGAAAATATTTGCAGCTATAAATACACAAAAACATTTCTTGTGTTCATATAGTCAAAATATCTCAAAAAAGCATATCGATGGCATTATAATGTAATATTTCTAATTTACCTGTATAATGATGAGCACAATATGAGTTGAAATTAATTCATCATGTTCCAATAATGCATCCAAAAAGTCTTTGATATGATCTCTTTGTTTCATTAATTTTCGATCTTCAATCCTCTCCATCACCAACTTTTCTACAATACTCAAAGCACGATCGAGGTGTCTCTTAATGTTACTTTTGATCCTCAAGGGATCCAATCTCTTCATTCCAACACCTTATTCTTCACAGATGAAACTTTCAGCCTGCCTGTAAAAATTCGGCCTGGTTTCTGAATTCACTCCTTTCATAGCGGAACTAACTACAGTCCATGGATAAAAAAGAACAAAATAAACATAATCAAATTTCATCAAAATAATCAAACTTTAAGGGAAATATTAAAATCTGATTAGAACTAGAGAAGATGGGACGAGTAAATAGCCTATTAAAGTTACAATCATTTAATTGGCCACTCTAGAATAAACAAACCAGAGAGGGAGAAATTCTGCAAACAAGAACAATTATAATATCACCACAAATAGTCATTGAATAGATATATAACACACATATAACAGTTATGTAATAAGTTCACATGGATGCTTCAATTCGCTCGTAGTTATCAACCTGTAACTCAATAGATTCGACACCCATCACCCATCTAAGTTTAACTTTACCCAGCAGAACAAACTATCCCTCAAAAATAGTAAAATATCATCTGAAAATTTGAGATCATCAATGGAAATACCTTCACCTTTCTCAAATTGCAGCTTCCATGTTATCTACCTTTTTCTTTCCATTTACAAAGTACAAAATCTGCCAGGAAAAACAGAATAACAAAATGAGTTTAACGAAGGTTCCAATATAGTTCAAGTTGTAGAAAGCCAAATCATTGCTCAAATTACTTCATCCGGTTCAAAGTGATAGGGTAAAAAACATCTCAACTGGAATTGAGCCACGAATATTTTCAGTTAGTATCTTAATTGGAATATATTTCATAAATTAGCAAGAAAAAAAATCAATAATCAGCAACTTACACAAATTTACAAATCGATACAAGTATCTAGGGTTTGGAAAAATTACCTCAATCTTGCAATCACCTGTTGCTTCAAAAAGTCACGAATCGCCACAAACACAATGAAAAGAGAAGTGGCTTCGTAAGAGAGTTGTATCTATGTAATGAACGTCATAATTAATCGAAGCAGAAATCATTGAATAGTGCAAGAGAGAACGATGGTTACGATTTTGAGAATGGGAATGTGAAAGAGTGTATTGAATAAGCAGAGGTGACATAGGGATGGAAACGGATCCAGACCCATTTTATAGACCCGTCGGATCCGGGTTCGGGTCCGGATCTATGAAATGGGTCCGGGTCTGGGTCCGGATAATGAAACCTGAATTCGGATCCGGATCCGTAATTAAATATTAATTGTATTTTTTTATTTATTATTTACCCCGTAAATATTGGATAACTAATATTATTTGATATCTACGTAAATCCAATTGCATGAACATAATTAAATGAGCATGTAAACTATTTAAAATAAGATTAAATGTACAAGTATGGAAGCTGAAATTAAAAATTTGATGTTAATTACATAGACCCGTTTTGGACCTGGATCCGTGGGATCCGTCGAATCCGGATTCGGATCCGTAAATTATGGACTCGCCGGATCCGGGTCGGATTCGGGTCCAATATATTAAAACGAATCCGGGCCGGGTCCAAGCCAGACCCGGCCCGTTGCCATCCTTAATGTGAGATTGATGGTATGAAATAAACTGGGCCATATACTAGAAAATATGAAACATAAGATGCCTTTTAGTAAATATGAAATAGATGTCTTGGAATTAGAAAATCAAATCAAGCTCATCTGTGATAATTTTCCAATAAATTTCTAAATCAGTTTTCATAAATCAATTAATTCTTTTCAAAATGATAAATGAGTATTTCAAAACCATCATTCTGCTTCAAAGCACTTACCATTTTTCTTCATGAAATGTTGTTCGCTCACATTATATACTTTAGGGATAAATATATGTTTAGCTGAATTTCCAACCCCCATAATTATGTTAACGGTTCATTTAGTCGATAGAATGGCTATTTCGTGGAATAGCATATTAACGAATGAAAAAAAAAATGTTAAAAATTGAAGAGTATTTCCCTAGAATTCGTGAGATGTATAATAACTATGGATAGTTATTTCATCTAAATACGGATTCTAGAAAAATACTCTATGGGCTCGTTTGGTTGGTGAAATGGCTATTCCGTGGAATAGGAGAAAACAAATGAAAATAGTTTCGAACTGATGGAGTTTTTGGCTAGAATTCACAAACTGATGGAATAATTATTCTTAATTATTATACATCTTATAGAATATTTATTCCTCCTTGAATGAATTGGCGTGGAACCTTCCAAGTTTGCATCGTAGTACTATAATTCTTCTTACTTAATATCACGGGGCCGGACCTACTTCCATCCCTAGAGGAGCCATATGAGGTGGAAGCTCCACGTACGATTTTTAAGCCAAGCCTCTTCGGTTACTTCCCGTCCCTTGTACTTTTCGTCTATTCCTCTCATCTTATGTGTTTGTTGCGTAAACCAAAGTTTTAGAGCTAGTTATTGTTGTAGAATAAAAATTGAGTTGTCGAAAGTGGAGAGAAAAAAATATGGTTTACGAGAGTTCGCCTGCTCATTTGGCACTGAGAAGTGCTTCACTCGCACTACTTGACAGATTTTATGGATACATCTGAATCTGAATAAGGATAAGTTGTAGATTTACAGTTTTGTGTATGAAAAGACTTTTCCTAATTGCTATTTGATTCTAAGTTTGAACTCTTTTTCCATTGCCTTTTCTCAATAAATTCTTGATTCTCTACTAGTTTGGCTACTTAATCAATAACATATCTAGATAAGAGAAAGGAATAAGAAGGGAAATGAGGAATAGTTATTCCATCCGTTTACAGAATCTAGCAGAAAATTCCACCATTTTTTAAATTTTATTTGTTTTCTTAATAATTATTCCGTCAACCAAACGAGTCTTGTAATTTTTTAATTTTTTTCATTTGTTTTTCTCCTATATATTTCACAAAATAATCATTCCGCCGATCAAACAAGACTAAAAGAATTGTTATCATATTTTCTCGAAAACTTGGTTTCCTCTACACATGATTGGATTATTTAAAATAAATATAATAAAATGTATATAAATGCAATAAATTAAATACTTCTACGAAATTTCTATGGTTTAATAAATGAGTGGTATGTAAAAATAATAAAGAAAGTAAACATCAAGACATCTTATTCTAGGTATCTACTAGTATAAAGATAATAAGAAATTAATCAAAGTTTTCTAGGAAGCAGCCAATGTTATGTTATCTCAGAAAAGCAAAACACAAATTCTCCATCATTTTTCCTAAAGCAACTCTTTATTGACTAGCAATATTATCATTTTTTCTTTGTGGAATGAAAGTTTTATCCAATAAGCTAATTCATATTTGGCTATTTTAAATTTTTAATAGTATATGACTATATTATGCTTTTCGCCCAAGAATATACTATTATCTTTTGAAATTTGTTGAAGACTGTTTACCAAAACGACCACTCGTTTCTTACCATGTCATAATCAATTGTTTATTGCAGACCTTTAACTGATCCATCTATGTCTTATATTGTCAAATTAATATATTACCTTGACCTGAACCAATTTTGTCCATTAATTATTGCATTACTTAACCATTATATGAGCCTTTTTTCTTACATCCGCCTAACTCTGATATTTTTGAATTAATTTTTTCCCACATTTCTAATTTGCTTCCCAAATTGTGGTAAAAGGTTTTCTTTTCTCGAACTTACTAAATATCCTATCAGCACATGTCACTTGGATACAATAGCAAAGTCAGAAATATTTTATCATAAAGTTCAAATATATTACTAAAGTTTTAATATATATATTCAATTAAATAATATTAAACTATGAATCATATATATTTTTTCTCATATTTTCAACATGATATTCTATTGTAGAGATTATTTCTAAAATCATTAAATACATCATTTCAATATATATTACGAAATAATCACACAATCATTTATCACATTTTATGCTGCATATAAATGATAGCTCATGAATAAAAGTAATTAGTAGTTGCAATTTCATGTATAGTTAAAATTTAGTTACTCCATCTACCCAATACTAATCATTTTAGACTTTTCATAAAAATCAATAAGACATTTAATACACTACTAAAATGACTAATCTATCCATTTTGATTTATAGTATATTAAAATTCTCTTTCTTCTTAATTATCAACTTATAAATTAATTTATATTTGACATATTTCCTAATTAATGCAAGTGTAAATTAGGAAAAAATTGTTAAAAGTTACATTGATATTCTAAAATGATAAGTAAAAGGAACCAAAGTTAAAAGTCTAAAACGACTATTATTAAGAATCGGAGAGAGTAACAAATTGTGTTTAGATTGAAAACCAAACGAGCAAACTGAAATTATTCATTTAGTTTTCCAAGTTAGGTTCGGCAATGTTGAACCATGTAATCTTTTCTGTTTTACGTATTAATTTTGATCATATGCATAATATGTAATGGTGTAGGCTACGGAAATAAAATGCACCTTACTTTACCTCTTATTATCATCACTGGATCAATTTTCACACCATTGATACAACAGTGATAAGAGGCAAAACGATGGAAACTTTATTTTCGACAAAGTCAGTATAGAATCTACCATATGTAATATATGATAGATGAAGTTATTGATTTTCATTGAAACAGAGAAGGTTAATATAATACTAAATTTTTTTAGGATGATTTGTATTTTTTACTTTTGGCGATTATGGTTACATTTCATCTCACGAATCCAATAATGATGAAAGTTAAGAATAACTTTTTTTGGTAAAAAACACAATCACAAGAGATTCAATCATTCACCGTAAGGACAAAATAAAACATACAATATGAGCAAGGTAACTCCCAATGTGTATTTCATTCCAAAATACTTTGAAACATGGAAGATCTCATAAAAAGAAAAGTAAAAACATAAAAATACTGTGTACTTTGACTATTGACTATTTAGGCTCTGATTGGGAGTAAGTTTTGTAAGAATATAAAGGATAGGAAATGAGAGGATGGAAACATAAAGAACAGTATTTAATGGAAACATAAAGGATGATGTATTATTATGCTTGGGAAGAGGGGATGGTTTTATAAAGGAAAATAGATGTCAAATTACTTAAATATCCTTGCATTGATATATATTTGTATATAAAATAAAAAGAAAAGGAGTAAATGTGTAATTAACATAATCTTCCTCTTAGATTCCACCAAATTGGAGGGATCCAATCTAAGTAAAATAGCTGGAAATCAGAGTAAACAGCTCCTCTCATTTACAGTCGACTGTAGATACTTCCTACTCTCCCAAGCATTGAAAACCACTCCCCTCCTTTCCATTCCCTTTAGGCTCTGATTGAGAGCAAGTTTTGTAAGAATCATAAAGGATAGGAAATGAAAGGATGGAAACATAAGGGATGGAATTTGATAGAAACATAAAGGATGATGTATTTTTATGTTTGGGAGGAAGAGATGGTTTTTTAAAGTAAGGTAAGTATAAAATTACTTATATATCCTTACAAATAAAAATATTAATGAATAAAATTATAAACATAAGGTTAAAGATGTAATCTCAGCCCATCTTTCTCTCAAATTCCACTAAATTGGTGGGATTGAAATTGAGTATAATGACCGTAAACGGACGGAATACGCTCCTTTCATTTTCTCTCTAATTCTGTGACTTCTTCCTCCCAAGCAAGGGAAACGACTACCCCTCCCTTACCATCCCTTTGGTTCCTACTTCCCCCTTAAAATCGGCTTCCCAAGCAAAGCCTTGGTATCAATAAATCAACCTTAAATACTGGTCTACCAATTTTCCACATTCACAAACGCCAATGGCACCATTCCAACTCCTCCTCCTCCTCTTCCTCTCACATTCCCTTCATTCAATCTCAGCCCTTGTTCAGTGCCCAAACTGCGGCTCCTCTCCGGTCCCTTTCCCTCTCAGCACCGCCCCCACCTGCGGCGACGCATCCTACAAAATCCGGTGCGACGGAGCTCAACTCCTCTTCGACACAGTCAACAACACCTACCCAATCACATCCATCGATCCTTCAAATCAACGCCTCCAAATTAAACCAGCTGACATTTTATCAAACACCTGCACTGCATCCGACTTTATCCACCGTGGTATTCAGCTGAACCGCTCTCTTCATTTCAATATCACTAGTTCGAATACCGTCATGCTTTTTAACTGCTCCGATACGATCCTCGATCAGCCGCTGGATTGCTCGCCCACGAGCTTGTGCCGATCGTACGCTCAAGCGGAGGGTTCGGGTTCGTTATCTCGGTGTCTAAACGCGTCGTTTTGCTGTAGTTATAAAGCGGGCGGGTCGGCTTCGGCTTATGGTATTCTGGTCCGTCAGATGGGGTGTCGGGCGTATAGGACTTTTGTGAATTTGGATTCGGGTCTTCCGGTGGATCGGTGGCCTAGCCCGGCCGTAGAGATACAGTGGCAGCTGCCGGTGGAGCCGGTTTGTGGATCACAAGTGGATTGTGATGAGAACTCTACGTGTGAGCCTGACCCGGAGGATATGGGTCGGGTCAGAAGGTGTTACTGTAAGATTGGGCTTTCATGGGATCCAATTAGAGGAATATGTGCTCAAGGTAAGACAAATGGAGCTACATGTCTCGTGCTTTAGACCGGTTTTTGTGCAAATTATTCTTAATATTTCATGCACCAACAACCAACAAATGAGTTTTTTTATTTACTTTTTTTCTACAAAATCGGCAATTCTATATTGACACCAGATAGTTTGACACTTTACAATCTCCACCCTTAATCTTTGGATAGTTAGATCTTCATCTTAAGATGAAAACAAGATGGAGGGTGAAGATTACATAGTATCAACGGATTTCAAGTAACTGATGCCAATATAGAATTACTGCTACAAAATAACCTTAACAATTATTTTAGCCGTTCTTACTATTAGATTCGAAGCAAAAAAATTACTTAAACAAAATAATTATAGGAATCACTAGACTTTATAATATGAATTAGAGTGTTGGGCTTTATTTTATAATTCTTACTTAAAAATAAGAGGTGAATTAAATGTTTTAGTAAAGCAGTAGTTTATAAATAATGGAATTATCTGGTAAATTAATTATAAGGACCTTGTAAATTGTAGAAACTATGAAATAAATAAAAGAGATGTGGAGAAGACGAGAAGTGAATGTTTTGTATATATATAACACAACATTGAATAAGAGCGTGTTAAATAAACTACTAAAATATAAATTACAAAATCAATTTATAAATTGAAATATAAATTATCAGATAGAAAAATATTCATTTAGAAATTGATTGATATGTTATTTGATATTTTGCAGTGAACAAATGCCAAAGTCCTGGAGGATGTGGGAAATCAAAGAAAGTTGCAATCGTAGCAGGTATGATTCATTTACTTTAGCATTTTGTTTATCTTCAATCAATGATATAAATTATATAATTGAGGCACATTGTCAAAAAAAAATTTCCTTTTTTACCTTTAATTTCAAAGACTAGACTATTTAAAATTAAAACTTTGAAAATTTCAAGTAAATGTGGTTTCACCAGCAATATCACATTAACAAATCATAAATTTGTTGACAATTCCAGTAAATTAATTGCCTCATCTAACCATAACTTGTCTTCAACATTATGCAAGTCAAAAAGAAAAATTTACTCTTTTGAAAAATGGTAGTCTTGTTATTTAACACAAATCTTTAAAAACTTTATGCAGGATTAGTATGCAGCCTTGCTGCACTCGTCTCGGGAATTATAGTCGGAACAATGCTATACACACGCCACAAAAGAATCAAAGAAGCGCAAAAACGTGTAGCCAGAGAACGTCAAGAACTCTTAAGTGCCGACGGAAGCAAAGCGGCGAAACTCTTTCCGGCCAAAGAGATGAAGAAAGCAACCAACAACTTCTCCAAAGATCGCCTCATAGGCTCCGGCGGCTTTGGCGAAGTTTACAAAGGTTGTCTCGACGACGGCACCTATGTCGCTATCAAGTGCGCTAAGCTCGGAAACGCCAAAGGCACGAATCAGCTCCTCAACGAGGTTCGAATCCTTTGCCAGGTCAACCATCGAAGCCTTGTTCGTTTGCTGGGCTGTTGCGTCGAGCTTGAGCAGCCGATCCTAGTTTACGAATTCGTCCAACACGGAACTCTTCTCGAACATTTAAGCGGGAAAAGCAAACTTACTTGGATTGATCGTCTAAGGATTGCTTACGATACGGCCGAATGTCTTAGCTACCTCCATGTCTCAGCTACACCGCCGATTTATCACCGGGACGTCAAGTCGAGCAACATTCTTCTCGATGACAAGATGAACGCTAAGATTTCGGATTTCGGGTTGTCAAGATTGGCGTGTAGTGACTTGAGTCACATATCAACTTGCGCTCAAGGGACCATCGGATATTTGGATCCCGAATATTTCAGGAAATTTCAGCTCACTGATAAGAGCGATGTTTATAGCTTCGGGGTTGTGTTGCTAGAGCTTTCGACGTCCTTGAAAGCGATAGATACGAGCAGGCAAGAAGATGATGTGAACTTGACGATTTATGTGCAGAGAATGCTGAAAGAGGAGAAAATGATGGATGTTATCGATCCTTTGCTGAGGGAGAAAGCGAGTCTTGTGGAACTCGATAGCATCAAGGCGTTGGTGCTCCTAGCATTGGATTGCTTGGAGGAAAAGAGAGAAAATAGACCTTCCATGAAAGAAGTTGCTGACGAAATCGAGTACATACTTAATGTTGTGGCAACAACAAGCGAATCGGTCTAATCTTTATATTACACTTTGTAGATTCTATAGCACTAAAATCGTATTCAACTTACTACACAAAAATTTAGGCAATGTTTGTAGATTAAACCCATTCATGTATATGTATAATGTATTGTAATAGAATCTATTAATAGGCTTATCCAATAATGGATCATACAAACTTAGTTGCCAACACGGAATGGGGAAATTTTCCATCCATCCTACAAGTCCTTATCAAACAAAAACCCGGGGAGAGTACATAATGTACACACTTTGTAACCACACGCATTATACACGTTAATTTTTTTATGTGAACTCAATATTTGATGTTATTGACGTTAAAATCTGTTTAAAAATAAAATAATATGAATAGTTAAATAGTAAGAAAAAAAGTTATTGGCTAATAATGGGGATTTTATGTAAGTACATGATTTATCCAAAAATATTAAGGGATCATGTCATGCTTTATTTTTTGTTTGTACGTTAATATCAAATGGTATTTCTTAAACCCTAATATCCCTTAATTTCCATTTCTTTTTTCCCCTTCATCCCTTCCAATCTCTAATTAATGTTGCTTGCTGTGCCTCCTCCTCTCTACCTCCTTCTCTCCATCATCGTCGATGCTCGTGCTATCCTCCTTTACTCTTGCCGTCATTGTGCTCATGCTCTCATCCTATGCTACTCTCGCTGGTACCTCTGCTCGTCCTCTCTTCTTTACTCACCTCGTCATCGTTGCAACCATGATCATGATCTCCTCCTAAGCTCCTCCTGTTAACGTCGCTGATTGTGCTTTTCCTCCTTTGCTCCTCTATTACCGTTGTTGACCATGCTCTCCTCCCCCCGCTACTGCATGAGCAGTTATAAAAGGTTTTGACGATTTATGATTGTTAGACCCAGTAGGGTGTAAAATATAGGTCAGATGGGGGGTGAATGACTCCTTTTCGAGTTCACTGTTAACTTCAAAATGTTGCTTCTGAAGTATCTTCTGAGTAAGTATTCTTTACTCAGAATCCCCTTTTTATGCTTAAGTGTTATTAGATGCGGAATTAATTATAACACAAAGATAAAAACAAGCAAAGTAAGGAAAGTGCAAACAAAGATTTTATCCTGGTTCAGCCTCTACCTAATCCAATCATTGGAAACTCTCGTCCAAGATTTAATCCACTATTAACTCTTCTTCTGGGGAAGAGTAAACCCTTTACAATGCTTTGACTGAAGTACCCTCCAACAGTCTTTGCTCAGCTATACCAATACAGAAGTAACGTTCTTCTATATATGAGCTTCGTCTCTCTTAAGTTCCTTCCTTATGAGATTTCCTAGCTCCCTCGCACTAACTTACCCTCAATTTAGTGTGATTTACAACAATTTAAAAGAGAATGATTTATGTGAACTCCTGAACTTTGTTTCAGTTAGTTCAAATACAAACAGATTAGATTTGAATGTTTGCTGTGAGAAGGTTGTAAGCAGATTGTGAATTGATTCACTCTTGGATGCTTTTTTTAAGATTCGTCAACCTTCTCCAGTGGCGGAAATCATCCTTTTATAGAGGGAGAGAATGTTTCCGTTGATATTAGGACCGTTGCTGGAAATACTACAATTGTCTCTCAATCTTGTTTCCGTTAACGATCCGTTAGAGAGCTCATCCAACTCTGATCCGCGTCATGCCGTGTTAGGTTGATTTTGGGGGACCACTTTGTATGGTAGTTGCAGGTGAGATTTGCAAAGAAGTTTTTGTTCCTGATTTTGTAACAACTTTTATCTTGTAGTATGCTTGGGGACAAGGCGCGCGGCAGCATTAAATGCAAAGTCAGCTTTTTTACTTTTTGGCACCGAAAGACTAAGTTGACCTTTTGCAATCCTCGGAGGGGCTTCTTAACGATTTGATTCTTGAGTGATCCTTTGAGATATATAAAACCTCTTCTGACTTTAACAACTTCTGAGCATCCATAGCTCTTCTGACGAAACCTTGTGCTTCCGAGGCGACTTCCTTTTGAGTCTTGCTTCTGAACTCAGAACTTACAAAACTATATAATCTTCAGAATCCAACAATCTCCCTCATTTTGTTGGTTCTGAGTGAAGTCAAGCATAGGATGCACTTACTCCCTCATACTCCCTCATAATCTTATGCATATGTTCTGATTAATGAATTACAAGGAAGTTAGTATAACGAAGAGTTGTACTTTTGAACAAAAGTAAAAAAAATTTATTGATAGAGTTTGTTTACAAAGTTTTTACAAAAGATGAATTCAAAATTAAAAATGTTTTTCTTTAAGTGCTAGAAATTCATCTTATTGAGTCTTCTCTGGCTGATCTACCTCCATGGTGCTGCTTGAGGGTTGGTTAGAAATCATCCGCCTTTCCCAGATCTCCTTGAAGTTGTGCTTGTCATTCTCCCTCCACTCAGCACCAACAAGCTGAGCAACTATCTTCTGCTCATCAAGTGCAAACTTCTGAATGACATCATGAACAGCCTTTGCATTTGCTTGAAGAGGAGGGATAATCTGCTGAATCAGCCGTGCAGCTTCACTAGGAACAGAGGGGAAGATGCTTTCAAGGATTACTTGGAGAGCCTTCTGATTCTATATCCACTGAGTGTTTAGCCCATTCACTAGATGATGTAAGAACGGAATGATCTCACTGTCATGTGAGCAGAAGGAGTGGAGAGATAGGCCACCAAGCTGATTACTGAGCCCATCAATGCTTTTCTAAAGGGCCTCTAAAGTGCTTGCATTCCTCGCCACCACTATATCTCTAGCTTCAGTTGTGGTCTTGGTAAGGGCAGTAGCATACTTCTGAATATGTTCCTCCATTTCATCCACAACCTCATTTTTCTAAGCAAAGGTAGTCTCAGTGTTCTGCTTGTGGGCACTTTCAACAGCCTTAAAGATTTCTGACTTCAATTCCCTCTTAGAATCTGTAATAGCCTTAAGAGTTTCAGCCTTGGATTCTTTCATATGCTTCAACATCTCATCAAGACTACTTTGGATTCTCCCTTGCTGCCACAAACAGAAGGCATTCTGAGTCCTGAGCGCCTGCACCTCACTCTTCAACCCCATGGAGTATTCAGTTATTATGCGCTCAATGGCAATCCCTAGAGTGGAAATGACATCTGCTATCTACTTCTGAATGATCTCCTTCACCCCACTAACTTCATTGTGGATTATCATCAGACCTTTCTCACCATCTTCCATTATCCCGTTCAACATCTCAAGAGCTTCTAGGATATCAACATAATTACTAAGCCTTGTCTCCATGAGACGCTACAGATGCTCTATAAGTTCAGAGCTGATTTGTGAAGGAAGGAGAATTGCATCAGCTCTTTCCTTAATTGTCTGTGCCTGCTCAGAGATAAGGGCTACGCTCTTGGCAAGCTGGTGATTAAAGGGGGCAAACTTGGTATCCACTACTAAGTTTTTGAGGTGAAGAGTCATAGCAACGAACTCATTAACAGGATCTAATGCTAATGACTGAACACCTCATTCAGCCACTACAGTCCCCTGAGCTGGTTCCTTCTGAAGAGTTGATAGGAACGGGTCTTCCTCTAGCACATTCTCTTTCAGCAGAGATTGCTTATTAGTCTCTTCCTCCTTGTCTTCATTCTTCTTCCCCACAACTTCATCCTTCTTCTCATCAACTTCAACTTTCTTAGCCTCTGCCTCAATCTCTTTTGATATCTTTTGAGCGATAGATACTGATACTTTAAGAGGATCTTTGTTAGCTGTTAGATAATCTCCTAGAGTAGTTAAAAACTGTTGTGGTGTCTCAAGAGAGGTGGTGAAGAGATGAGAGGGATCAAAGACAACTTTCTGTTAATCCAGAGGAGGAGATTGAGGTTTCTTTTCCAGTACAAAGTTGATGGGATTTGCCACCTTTGGAGGGATAGGACTTGGAACCACTAGAAGAGCCCCTAAGGGCAAGTCAAAATCCACTGAGGTCCTTTCCAAGACCTTACTATCCACTTCCTCTAAGTCGTCCTCTTCTGTCTCAGAGGTGTTCTTCTCCTTCATCTTAGCAGTAAACTCCTCTGCAACAGGAGTTCTCTTCCCTTCTAACAGAGATCTCTTTTCTGCCTCCTCTACAGCAATGCTTATATCTCCTACCACTTTACGAGGTACATGAGTGAATGTCTCCACTATGCTTCGATTTATAGCCTCAACCATGTCATCCTTTTCAGGATCATCCTCTGGAATGACAGTTTCGCCATAAGTTTTGGCTTTCTTCTTCTCCTTCTCTTCCACCCCTTCTGTCTTTTCTTCCACTTCCTCAGTCTCATCCTCACTAGGAATGACCATATCAGGATCAAACTCTCCCCTCTTTCTTTTGGTCAGTATACTTATAGGTTGGTTATCCTTTTCATCTCCTGAGCTACTTTCTTCTGAAGGCCTTTACACGTACTGAATTTTGTTCATGGAAAATATGATTCCTTGAGCCTTCCCTTCAGTCACTTCAGCAGGAGTTATTAATACTCCCTCAGCAGCAAGTGCCTTACTTCTACTGATTCTGCTTCTCTTTGCCTTAGGGACTTCTTCCTGTTTCAGCACAGGTTTTCTCTACCTCATGGGGGAGACTTCCCCAACCCTTTTAGCCACTTCACCCTTCTTTGCTGCCCTCAGCTCTTTCTCCCTTCTCTTCTTCATTATATCCTTCTTCAGGGCCTCTTCCCTATCCCATTTCATTCCATAATCTACCTTCTTGTCAAAGGTCTCCTTTACAATCTCGCTTCCTAGAGACCCATCTTCCTCTGAACAGTCCACTCCACATGTAGCCATGATTCTACTGATGAGACCACCAAGTGTGTATTTGTGGTGAAGCATGTGCTGCATTATAATGACTAGCCAGTTGACGTTCTTCTTTTCTACCAAGTGCACCAAGATGCAGTGTTCATAGCTTGAAACTGCATTGGTGGAATTCATCTTCTAGAGAAGAAGATGAGCCATTATAAATTGCCAATACCTCGGCTCTTGAGGACTGTGAGTGCTGATTTTCTCACCAAACCAGCCTTCTGGCATGAAGGCTTTTCTGTTGTAACCTAGGGCATCTTCACATCCCTTTCTGAGAGCAACACCTTCATCCTTCAGATTCAGAAGAGTTGCAAAGAATGCAGGAGTAATGGTTCAAAGAT
Source organism: Euphorbia schlechtendalii (assembly GCA_949673415.1). Lineage (NCBI taxonomy): Eukaryota > Viridiplantae > Streptophyta > Magnoliopsida > Malpighiales > Euphorbiaceae > Euphorbia > Euphorbia schlechtendalii. The sequence goes on from CATIWQ010241450.1 coordinate 15,385, forward strand.
CTTTGGAGGGATTTTTATGACGACTTGCTCCTTAGAATCAGCTTTTGATGATCTAGTTCTCTTGGGTGCCATTTTTGTAAGAGAGGTTTTGAAGAAATTAGGGTTCTTGAGAGAGGAAAGGATTTTTAGAGAGATTGGAAAAGTTCTGAAGATTTGATAAAGTGTTTGGATGATGAATAGTCTTTTCTTTTATATAGAGGCGATTTCAGAGGGATGAAAAAGTAATTTACCACAGTAACGGTTTCAGCATTTACAGTTTAAAATATAGGTAACTATCAAAAGTGTGATTAACGGATGAATGTGAACAATTTTAACCTAAAGATCCGGCTTAGGATTTGGGTTTTTGAATTTTAAAATGTGGAGCAGTTAGCGGGTCAAATCTTTTGAGACATGGCGTTATCCTTTAGTTTCAAAAGATGACTGTCGCTTCTGAGACACATTTTACTTCTGAATGATTACTCCTTCTTCTGAATAATGTTCACACTGAATTACTCATACCAATTTCTCTTCTAAGGAAAGCGAATTGATATTTGCTCAGAGGTTTGGTGAAGATGTCAGATCTTTGTTCTTCAGTGGAGATGTATACCAGCTTAACTTCTTTCTTGAGAACGTGATCTCTTATGAAATAATGTCTGATGTTAAAATGTTTCATCTTGCTATGCTGAACTAGATTCTTCGACAAATCAATTGCGCTCCTGTTATCGCAGAGAATCTCTATGCATTCTAACTTGACTCCATAATCTTCAAGTTGCTGTTTGATCCATAGGGCTTGTGCAACACAACTTCCAGTAGCCATATATTAAGCTTCTGTAGTGGATAAAGCTACTGAGGTTTGTTTCTTGCTATACCAAGAGATGATACTATTTCCTAGAAAATGACATCCTCCAGTAGTGCTCTTCCTTTCTAGTTGATCTCTTCCATAGTCAACATTAGTGAATCCTTTTAATGAGAAGTCTTCATTATTTGGATACCATAATCTGTCTTCAATGGTTCCAAGCAAATATCTGAGGATTCTCTTTACTGGGTTCAGATGTGATTCTCTAGGATCACTTTGGTATCTTGCACAATAATAGACTGCATAGAGAATGTTAGGCCTGCTTACAGTAAGATGCAGCAGAGAGCCAATCATTCCTCTGAACATCTTCTGATCAACCTTCTTACCTTTTGAGTCTTTGCTGAGAATGGTGTTGGAAGCCATAAGGGTTGACATTTCCCTTCCATCTTCCATACCAAATTTCTTCAGAATCTCCTTGGTATACTTAGATTGATTGATGAATATTCTATGTGAACTTTTTTTGATTTGGGGACTAAGAAAGAAAGCTAATTCACCCATCATTGATATCTCAAATTCAAGTTTCATTTGGAAACTGAATTCTTTGCACATCCTTTCATCAGTGGCTCCGAAGATGATGTCATCAACATAAATCTGAATAAGAAGTATGTCTTTGTTCTTTCTTCTGATGAATAAGGTTCTGTCTGTCTTGCATCTATCCCTTTGAGGTGAGAAAGCTTGTTAGTCTTTCATACCAAGTTCTGGGTGCTTGCTTCAGACCATATAAGGCTTTCTTCAGCTTGTACACATGGCTGGGAAATTTTGAGTCTTCAAAACCTGGAGGTTGCTGGACATAGACTTCTTCTGAGATGAATCCATTAAGGAAGGCGTTCTTTACATCCATTTGATACAATTTGAATCCCATATAAGATGCCAAGGCACATAGGATTCTTATTACTTCAAGTCTAGCTATTGGAGCAAATGTTTCATCATAGTCTATCCCTTCTTGTTGATTGTACCCTTGAGCCACAAATCTTGCTTTGTTTCTCACTATGTTTCCTTCTTCATCAAGCTTGTTTCTGAATACCCACTTAGTGAAAATGATAGATTTATTCTTTAGCCTTGGGACAAGATCCCATACATCACTTCTGGTGAACTGGTCCAGCTCTTCTTGCATGGCCATCATCCAACTTTCATCATGTTCTGCGTCTTCAAATTTCTTTGGTTCTATAATAGAGACAAATGCTGGATGACTTGTCATTCTGCTGAGTTATCTTCTGGTGAGAACAGGATTCTGAAGTGCATCAAGGATCAGTCTTTCAGGATGGTCCTTCTTGGTTCTAGTTTCTCTAGGCAGATCATGATGAGCAGGAGCCTTCACTACTTCTGGTTATCTTTCTTCATCTTCATATTCTAAGAACTTGATCTCAGATGGTTCATCCTTTGTTGATTTTTCTTCTTGGGTTGACTTAGAGGGTTGTTTATGTGAGACAGAGTCTCCATCTTCCTCTGAGCTTCTTCTTTTTCCTGCATGGTTAGTTTCATCAAAATTTACATGTACTGACTCTTCTAATGTTGTTGTTCTTTTAGTGAAGACTCTATAGGCTTCGCTATGTGTTGAGTAACCAAGTAAAATTGCTTCATCAACTTTAGGATCAAATTTTCCTAGTTGTTCTTTATTTTTTAGTACAAAACATTTACATCCAAATGCTTTAAAGTACCCAATTTTAGGTTTTCTACCTTTCCAAATTTCATAGGGAGTTTTATCAATTACTGATCTAATGTTTACCCTATTTAATAGGTAACAGGCAGTGTTGACTGCCTCAGCCCAAAAATATTTGGGAAGGTTGTTGTCACTCAACATGGATATGGCCATTTCAACTAATGTTCTATTTTTCCTCTCAACAACACCATTTTGTTGAGGGGTGTGAGGAGCAGAGAAATTGTGTTCAATTCCTCTTGCATCACAAAAACCAGCGAATAATTTATTCTCAAATTCTCTACCATGATCGCTTCTTCTTTTAGACAGAAGGACTCCTTGTTCTACTTCAATTCTGTTACATAATCTGGAGAACCCTTTATAGGCTTCATCCTTACTACTTAGCAGGATAACCCATATATATCTGGAATAATCATCCACTATAACCATGGTGTATCTATGTTCACCCATGCTTATGGGAAGAATAGGGCCAAACAGGTCAAGATGGAGTAATTCTAAGACTCTTTTAGTTAAAAAATTAGATTTAGATTTAAAACTCTTCTTAAATTGCTTTCCATACTAGCAAGCACTACACAAGTGTCCTTTTCGAAGTTTAAGCTTGGCAAACCCTCAACAAGTTTCTGTTTGACTAATTTGGTTAGAAGATTCATGTTAGTTTGTCCCAACCTTCTGTGCCATAGCCATGACTCTTCTTCTTTAGTCATCAAACATATATCTTTCTTTGATTTATCATTCAAATTAATTATGAACACGTTATTTACTCTAGGAGCATATATCAAGGTTTTATTTAACTTACGATCAATGATGGAGCATCCTTCTGAGTCGAAGATGACTTTTCTTCCTTTATCACACAGCTGGGCAACACTCAGAAGATTGAACTTTAATCCATCCACGAGGGAAACTTCTTCAATTTTGATTGCTGCTCCAATGGTTCCTTTACCAATGATTTTTCCCTTTTTGTTGTCCCCAAAGCTTACACTTCCATATCTTTTACGTTCTAATGAGATGAATGATGTCTCATCTCCTGTCATGTATCTTGAGCATCTACTGTCTATATACTAAATCTGTTAACCTTATGTGGATCTAAGACTTACCTGTAAAAGTAAATGGTTAGAATCTTCGAACCTAGTTTCCCTTGGGTTCGGGTGCATTATAATATAGATCTGTCCAATCATAAGAATCATAAAAACCATTCTTAAATCTACACATAGAATTTATGTGGTTTTTCTTCCCACAAAAGTTACAGAAGACTTTTGCAGTTTCTCTCGCCTTTTCTTTTTGTAGAGTTCAGGGGGATGAATAGAGATCAAAAGGTTCCTGAAGTGGTTGACTCTTCTTCTGGCTTGTGAATTTCTCTGAGTCATTTTCTGATAACCTCCTTTCTGATGATCATACTTGTATCCATACTCCTTATACTCCTTTGTATTGGTGCTGAGGATTCGCCTTGATATATCCTTTCAACTTTTTGCTTCTGAGAGGTGTTCATTTTTTGAGGGTGCCTCTTCTCCTGTAAATATTCCTTCTTCTGAGGATATTCATTCTTCTGAAGTGTGGACTTTCCAGGTAGAGTTATTTTTCCAGATATATATCCTTCTATCAGCATTACTCTTCTGCTGAGGTCTGCAGCATTAACTCCCACTTGAACCAAATCTTTCTTGAGTTTCTCAACCTCAGTATCAAGCTCACCTTATCTCTTGTGAATAGCTTTAGTGGAGTTATCTCTGGCTATATCTCGGATACAGAAGTTTTTAAAGTCTTCTTCTAGAAGCTTCATGTGCTTCTTGTTCTTTTTAACCTGCTTATAAATTTGCGCAAGTAGTTGCATGATTTCATCCGGAATATTGAATTTGGAATTTACCTCATCATTAGCCTGGTAAGATTTTTCTTCTGAAGATGATACTTTCTCTGTGCTGCTATGCCAGGACTCAACTGTTGGGTACATATAATCTGCGGCCATTAAGCATATCTGAGCAGTTTCCTCATTTTCTTAGGAATCAGCAGAGCTTTCTTCTTCGCTATCGTTCCATGTTGCCATCATAGCTTTCTTTCCTTTGTCATTTCTTACCTTTGGGCAGCTTGGTTTGATATGGCCTTCCTGGTGACATTCAAAACATGTTATAGGTTTTTTATTTTCACCTTTGGTTTTGTCCTTAGATCTTCTGAACTTGTTTTTCTTCTGGAAGTCTGGCTTCTGAGGAAAGCTTCCCTTCTTCTGAAACTTTTAAGGAGTCATTGAGTTCTTCTTTAAGAACTTCTTGAATCTTCTGGCTAGCATAGCCATATCCTCATCATCCTCTGATGAACTTTCACAGACTTCTAATATTTTTAGGATTATTGCCTTCTTTGCTTCATGCTTTGACTTTTCTTTCTTTTGGAAGTTCTGCATAGAAATCTCATAAGTAATTAATGAACCGATAAGCTCATCATACCTGTAAGTTATGAGATCCTGAGCTTCTTCTATGGCAGTCTTTTTCGCCTGCCACTTCTCAGTTAAGCTTCTGAGGATTTTCTTTACTTGTTCCTCTTCTGAGAAGCTTTTTCCCTATCTTTTGAGCTCATTGATGATGTTAGTGAATCTTGCATTCATGCTTGATATTGATTCACCTTCCTCCATCTCAAATAGCTCATAGAGATGAAGATTCTGGTTTATCTTGGATTCCTTGACCTTATCAGTTCCTTCATAGGTCACTTCAAGCCTTTTCCATATCTCCCTGGTACTTTCACATCCTGAGATCTTATTATATTCTGCAGCATCTAAGGCACAATGTAGAAAGTTAATTGTAGCTGCATTACTTTGTAACTTCTTCATGTCAGAGTCATTTTATTCAGTCTCAGGTTTAGGAGAGACTACCCCATCTACAGTGGTTGTACTAATGTATGGTCCATTGGCTATAGCGAGCCATGCATACATATCCTACGACTGTATGAAATTTTCCATTCTATTTTTCCAAAATGTATAATTCTGTCCAATGAACAGTGGGGGTCTGGACATAGACAGCCCTTCTGGAAGTATCTATGTGGTCATATTTCCAGGTAGATGTTTCATGCTATTTTCACCCATAATGATCATTTACTCAAGATATATTATATCTAATTTTGTGAGTTAAGCTTTGATACCAATTGTTAGATCCAGTAGGGTGTAAAATAGGTCAGAGGGGGGGTGAATGACTCTTTTTCGAGTTCACTGTTAACTTCAGAAGGTTGCTTCTGAAGTATCTTCTGAGTAAGTATTCTTTACTCAGAATCCCCTTTGTATGCTTAAGTGTTATTAGATGCGGAATTAATTATAACACAAAGATAAAAACAAGCAAAGTAAGGAAAGTGCAAACAAAGATTTTATACTGGTTCAGCCTCTGCCTAATCCAGTCCTTGGAAACTCCCGTCCAAGATTTAATCCACTATTAACTCTTCTTCTGGGGAAGAGTAAACCCTTTACAATACTTTGACTGAAGTACCCTCCAACAGTCTTTGCTCAGCTATACCAATACAGAAGTACCGTTCTTCTATATCTGAGCTTCGTCTCTCTTAAGTTACTTCCTTATGAGATTGCCTAGCTCCCTCACACTAACTTACCCTCAATTTAGTGTGATTTACAACAATTTATAAGAGAATGATTTATGTGAACTTCTAAACTTTGTTTCAGTTAGTTCAAATACAAACAGATTATATTTGAATGTTTGCTGTGAGAAGGTCGTAAGCAGATTGAGAATTGATTCACTCTTGAATGCTTTTTTTAAGATTTGTCAACCTTCTCTGGTGGCAGAAATCATCCTTTTATAGAGGGAGAGAATGTTTTTGTTGACATTAGGATCGTTGCTGGAAATACTATCGTTGTCTCTCAATCTTGTTTTCGTTAACGATCCGTTAGAGAGATCGTCCAACTCTGATCAGCGCCATGCTGTGTTAGGTTAATTTTGGGGGACCACTTTGTGCGGTAGTTACAGGTGAGATTTGCATAGAAGTTTTTGTTCCTGATTTTGTAACAACTTTTATCTTGTAGTATGCTTGGGGACAAGGTGCACGGCGGCATTAAATGCAAAGTCGGCTTTTTGACTTTTTGGCACCGAAAGACTAAGTTGAACTTTTGCAATCCTCAGAGGGACTTTTTAACGATCTGAGTCTTGAGTGATCCTCTGAGATATATAACACCTCTTCCGACTTTAACAGCTTTTGAGCATCTATAGCTCTTCTGACAAAAACCTTGTGCTTCTGAGGCGACTTTCTTTTGATCCTTGCTTCTGAACTCAGAACTTACAAAACTATATAATCTTCAGAATCCAACAATGAGCAATTAGCAAAGCTTTGGCGCATTTAGATCTAACGAATGGCTGCTGAGCCATTTGTTAGATCTAAGTGCGCCAAAGCTTTTAGATCTAATTATGTGTTGAGATCACTTTTGGTTCTAAGTCGCCTTCTGTTGATCGACCTATTAAGAAAACTCACAATATTGATTTCAATTTCTTCTGGTTTGCTTTGCTTATTGTAATTGCATGCTACACAGAATCTTTTATGGATTTACTATAAATTAGGCGTCTGTTGTATAACAATCTGAGAAATTACAGCATTAAGGAGATTATTGAGTCTAGAATGAGATGAATTAAAGGTTTCAATAAATATTTGCATAGATAAAAAAACTTAGATTTTAAATGAAGAACATGCTTAACTTTGTCTCAGTTGACTTTCTCATTTCATTAGCTTTAAGCTAGAAGTTTACATATATTACTGTGTTTCAATTTTTGATTATATGTACAAGTTCTATTACAAGAGATTTTAGTTGAATTTATTAGCCTTTTCTTGATGCCTCTTGATGTCCAATATGCAATTATACAACAAGATTTTTTATGTTAATTGCTGTTGTTTTCAGTGTTACATTTTTGTTTATGTTGATCAGTGCTTATGTTGTATATACTAAGCATTATATACAATTGAGATGATTGACCTGAGATTTATTTTTCAACTTGTTGTTTTTTTAAGTTTATTGACCTTTGAGTTATTTTTCTAAAAAAAATTGAAACTTTGCTAATCTTCAAAAACCACAGAATGAAATTGATGGAAAAGCATTGCTGTTGTTGGATAAAATAATCTCATGGTTGCCTTAGTTCAATAAATTGAGTAATTATATCGAAAAACAATTCATCTATTAAGAATAACTCAGTTTGAAGGACGAATTGCATGTTTGCATCTTGTTGTTGTTCTTGTATTACACATTTTAGTGGCTCTTTCTCCGTAGCATACCCACCTTAACCAAAGTAGGAAATAAATTCAACATTGTCAGTCTACCTGAATCTTTTCTCAATAATGTGATAGGTTAATATATATATTCAAGTGACAATAACTGATTGGATAAATAATATTTTTAGGTTGAAGGTCTCAATGAACTTTGAAATGCACAGCAGTCTTCTGATATTAAGTCAGAGCCTGAAACAACAAGAAGGATCTCAAGGGGAAAAAGCTGGTTAAAGTTGAGCCTGAAAGTTCACAGATTTTAAGTCGTACTTGAAGGACAACAAGAATAACGATTACTGAAGTAAGAAAAAGATGAAATAAAACATGATATATTATAAGGAACTCGATATGTTGTAACTTTTTGTGACTTTCAATGAGCTTTATACTGGGTATAAAATCTTTTATACTAGGTATAACATCTGTTACGATAGGAAATTGTTGTTTATATATTAACAGAATAAAAAAGTCAAGGCATGTAAGATGTATCGAAATAGAAGTGATGTTACCATTGAAGCCAATCGCATAAAATTTCAAAGTAATAAAATTGTTACAATATACCTGGTATAATG
>CATIWQ010241574.1:0-16343 GCA_949673415.1 Euphorbia schlechtendalii
CCATTTTACTCCAAAGATTTACCTAGTATCTGCATTTGCATAAAAAACAACTACATACCACGTGAAATCTTTTATATGAAGTATAAAAATGACTAAAACCATAGTGTTTATTATGCAAAATTATCATGATAATAAGTGTAATTATACACTTATCACGGTCACATTTTCATATTGGTCCGAAGAGAGACTTTGCTACGGTTATTTGGTTTGGTCTCGCTTGGGCGATTTGGAAGCGTCGGAATGTGTTCGTGTTCGAGAGGTGACTAGTGTGCGAAGATCTTGTTTTGTCAACTATTTACTCTTGTTAGTTTGTTTTCAAATGTAAGGGGAAGCCCCCATGTTTTGTAGTCTCGGATTTTTTGAATTCCCCATACTTATTCCTTTGTAATTAATTTAATGATCTCTCATTGAGATCATTGTTTTAATCTATTTTCCTTTTGGGTGGTGTCTTGCCACCCCTTGGATTTTTCAAAAAAAAATCTTCCATTCAATCCCAAAAACCTTTAACAACTTTCTCACGTCTTATTATTAGGATCGGCTTTTGGAAAAAAAAACCGCTAGCTTATGAAATCATCAAGAATTTTTTTTATTAATACCAATTTTTGCCATCAATTATGCGGCTGCAAGGAGTTGGAGAAAGCTTTGGTTGGTAAGGGATCCAACTTACGTTGTCAAACTCCTATGGAGGAGAATTTTAGATGTTCCATGGCCCCATGATGTGTTTGTCATGTGTTCCCCCTTGGGGGCATTATGTAAGAGATGGATCATTGAGGGATCTACGTCATCCTCAGTTCACTCTTCTTGTTCTAATCTTATAAAAAAAAGAGATCGGGTATCAAACTCAGGACCTTCTAGTGCTGCGTGAAAACATTTCTGGAATTTAAAATCTTTAGTGAGTGAGGGTCCTCTATCTCTCTACTCCTGACTTTAAAATGTAGTCAATATTCACCACATCCAAGATAGACAGCTCCCTAATTATTACAAAACGCATCTCCTCTTGCAACTAGCCACCACGTCAAATAGTAGCAACCCACCACCAAACACAAAATTTGACCTAGCTTCTATCAAACCCTTCATCACCGGCCACCAAAGTGATGAAACCATCCTAGTTATAAACCTTGGAAGAAACAACTTGTCTACCCACTAGCTTCTAAGTGTAAAACCATGTACTTTGAAGGCTTTCCAAAGTCATATATGGAATCCATCAACCCTCAACAAGGTCTTCTCAAGGTATAACATTTACGGTTTCATTTCAATTGTCTGCAAAAGAAACATTAGGAACCTTAAATTTTGCTTCTAGAGAATTGATTGACACCAAACAATAGAGATAGTCATCAAGAACTTGAACATAATATACATTGGAACCTAGCCAACTTTTCTACCTTCTTTAAGGGACAATCGCGCTTATACTATTTTCGCTACCACAACTACATTGAACCTTCAAGTTAATAAAACTCTATCCTTTTCATGCACAAAGCATATAGTTGTTCCCTTGTGGAAAAAAATTCTCATGCTTGGCTAAGGTGAGAAACATTGGCTCAATCCCCTTGATGGAAAAGACTTTCAAGGAAAGCCACCTAGTTATCAACTTTGTTTCACCTACAGGAAGCTCAGCTACGGTCATCGGATTCCATTTAATTGATGCATTAAATGGTTTCTTGGAAGGTGACTTGGCATTCCTTAATCCACATAATATATCATGTATATGGATTTCAAGGTATTCCTCCATCACTCTTAGTGGAGGAATTTGCAAGCTTTATTGTATTAAAATTTGGGAAGTTAGCCTCTTGGGACTTAATTTCAACAGTCGGAAAGATTGGATGATTTGAGTTTTCTAGTACGATTCCAAACAAACTAGACCATTGCCAAGTTCAGGTTATCATGAATTTAATGGTGATTGGCGTTTACATGTCCACTATACAAGTAATGACCTACTCTAATTACAACCAATTATATTATTCCTCCTCTAATGAAGACGCATCCAACAGCTTGCTACGTCCCATTCAGTAACCAACTTATTTAATCGAAATCATGTCTCAAAAACTATAATACCAAGTAGCTAAAATACCTTGAAACATGACCAAAGTTAGCAAATGAGAGAAAACTAGCACTTTCAAAAAATGGGAGATAAAAATCACTTTGAGGACCATAAGCTTGAAAACATGGTATTGCACCAATTCAACCACAAAATAATAACGGGTGATCAAGCACACAAACCATTGATATCCGTTTGGGGGCTAATGAAGAAGACTTTGTATGTGGTGTAGTAGACAAGGATCCCTACCCTCAATGCAATAAATCTCACAACCAAATTTTACAACTATACAAACCCAAGTATCCTTGGCAAAGCAACACAGATGTAAAGGGGAGATGGATTTCCCAATATTTGCACTATTTGTGAAGTTGTAAGTTTAAACACCTCACATGATTGTAGCATTGACATAATCAACAGATGACAAGGGTCAAAGAAAGCCCAATGAAGATATCCTTACAGAAGTGGAGAAAACATGGAAGATGGGCCATGGTTTGAGCCTTTTCAATAGCAACCACAAGTTAATAGTTTTAGCAAGGTTATAGGAGTTAATTTCCACATAGTAAGTTCATTCTAGGGAGCTAAGGTGTATCTCTTCCATGTCTTTCAAAATTTTATGATTTAGAACTGTCGTGGGGGGTTGGATATTTCTTTGAAATTGCAACTTTTTTCATTCTTGAGTTACAAACATAACTCACAATTTATTGCAATGGTTGAATCAGAACGGGAAAAAGTTAATGACATGCTTTTGAGAAAAAATGTGGGTCCACTCTGATTTTGGTTTTAGTTTATTACCATTATGAATGCCGCTAAGAATTGTCAGATTCTTAAATTCTACTTGGATCGACTGCCATTTAGTTGTGTTTGGGAATTGTTGGTTTTGCTGATCAAGGTGAAGATTATTGATTTAGAAATCCACATTTTAGTGGTTTTATGCTTATAATGATTGGGTACAAAGGGCTACAATTAACTCCTTTTAGTCACTTGATTATCTGTGAGACTTTAATAAAGTGTTACTCCACAATGAACGATCTAGCGGAATACTACATAAGTTTAGTCATTATTTTTAGAGCTTTGTGAATGCCTTTTAATTGATAGATTTACCTCTATATGGTAGAAGCTACACTTGGCAGAATTCGACTGCATTTAAAAAACAAAGAGTCTTGGTTTCCTATGAAATCACCACCTCATGGCTGCACCAAATTATATCAACTATTGATTCAACCTTGTTAGACCACTTGCTTATAATTCGTATTTGATGTCAATCTTTCTTCTAGACCCAATCCTTTTCAATCACTAAATGTTGGTAGGAGGACCCTCAATTCTTCCCATTTCTAAAAGAATGTTGGATAACAATTCTTCACTCTCTGATAAAATCAAATTGCTTGGGTCGAGTATATCTTACACTGGAAGAAAGAAACTTTTAGGGATGTAAAGGCTGAAATTTTGTTCTTGAAAGATCAAATAATGAAAATGACTTCAAATGAAAAATACATGCCTTTTTTCAAGGATCGAATGAACACTTTGGGGTGAACTAAGGGGAAAAATTCATGTTAAAAGAGGAAACTTGGAAAAAACCTGCATGAAATTCAAGTATAAAAGACTCTCTTGGGTGACAAAATACGACCTTGTTCCATCGTGCTACTTCCACTCATTTTCCAAGCCCATAAAATTGCTAATCTTGACCTGGGAAACCATATGATTTGGATGCCGACCAAATCAAGAAGACCATCTTTGCCTTCTACAAAAACCTATATCGAGCTAGCATATCTATGTATATTGACTTATCAATCATATCCTTTTAAAAAGTATCGGTTACAAATGACTTCATACTAACTGCTCCTTTTTCACTCAATGAGGTTTGGAATGTTGTAGCATCCAATGGGGAAAATAGGGCTTCGGGCCCTGATGGTTTAACTTTTACTTCTACAAATAGCATGGTCAATGATTCAAAATGAAATTATGGATGTGTGGAACAACTTTTACTCCAACAATTGCTTTCCAACAAATTTTAAAACTTCCTTCGCAAAAGTGCCAAGATACTCCTCTTTGGCTAACTTCCGACTGATCTCTTTGATACATGGAATTTACAAGATTTTGGCCAAATTGATTTCCTTAAAACTTCAGGTTATCCTATCAAACATTATCTAAGATTGTCAGTTTGTATTCATAAAAAACAGGAACATATATCACTTTCAAATCTTCTGAAATTCTTCACCATGATCACAAGAGTCATAAGCCAACATTCTCTATGAAGGAAGACTTCCACAAAGCTTCTGATAGTATCTTCTTAGACTACATGGATAAGGTTATGAACTGAATGGGATTCTCTAAAAAGTGATTTTGTAGAAAATACTCGTCCACTTAATCTTTATCCTCATTAATGGTACTTGACTGAAAACATCTACCTTGGGAAAGGGGTTTAACAAAGAATCCACCCTCTTCTTTCCAATCAAGGGTATGAAACAAATGATTAAGAAGGATGTGAGTTGTGGGCTCCTTTTGGGATTTTGATTAGGTGATTAATCTCTAGTTTTATCAATACTTCCATTTTGTGCATGACACCTTATATTTTATTTAGGTAGAGGTAAATAAAGTTCAGGCTTTGGTTAGGGTTTTACAATGTTTTGAGATACTCTCGGGTTTAAAGATCAATTACAGCAAAAGCTCGCTAATTGGGCTATCTATACTAGAAGAATATGCTACTTTTGTGCCTCTATTCCAGGATATCAAGTTCAGGCCCTTCCTATTACTTATTTAGGAATTCAACTAACATAAAAGAAATTGGTTAATAGAGATTGGGAGATAACAGTTAGACATTTCAAACATCACCTTATATTGCGGTAAGGGTCTTTCTTATATTACATAGGAAGACTGATCCTCATGCTAATCTATCTCATGTCACTATACAAGATGTTTGTTCCCTATTGCTAACAAGATGGAGGGATACATAAGACACTTTCTTTGGAAAGGAAATATAACGTCAAGATGTCTTAACAATGTCTCATGAGATTTCATATGTTCTCCCAAACCCGAGTGAGGGCTTAAATTTATTTATTTATCATTGACAAATATTGGTCTTCTCTTGAAATAAATTTGGATAGTATCTCATCCTGGGGATAATTCTTTATGGAAGTATTATTGTGTGAGCATTTTGGGAAATACTAGCTGGTACCACTAAAAAGAGACCGCTCAAAATCTTTCTCCATTGTGGAACGACATTACAAGGTTTTGTTCCAATGTCATAGACTTGATAAATAATGGTTCGATAATTGATTTCTAGCAAGACAAATGGTTTGGTAACAACACTCTCTATCACAACCCAACTTTATTCTCTATCACGACCAATCAACAGATCTCGGTTTCTCATGATCGGGATTCCATCTTCTCCATCTTTTGTAGAATAGCCAAGATTTGAAGACTAAGGCTATTAGAAATGGAGCAACTTAGGCATTTAAAGGATGTACTTCTTACATTACCTTTCTCTCAACGACCATATTCTTCAATGGAGTTTCAGGAAAAGTGGCTCCTTTATAATCTGCCTACTCTTTCACTACGTAAATATCTATCTTTAGGCAGCATTCGGCTCTTCGAATTCGAATACCTAAGGGATGAAGTAAGGTTTACCTGCCTTCCCCAATCAGTACCTTACTTCAGGGAAGAGAGAAGGATGGCTTACTGTAAGACCCGATACAGGAACAAGTGATATGAGTATAGATCCGAAAGACTCTTGCTTTGGACAACTTCTCCCACTAGACGGGACATCCTTGAAGCCAAAAAGGCTTTGCAAAGCTTTTGGATATTGAAATCTTTGCTTAGGAAAAATCATGTCCTCGATTAAACTATCAACTACCGACTGGATGGACTAACAGAAAAAGAGTAGCCTACGCAGGCTAGACCACTGGACATCATTATATGCATGGGTAACCTCTCTTTTGCATCTACTAGAAAATCTTCTCCTCGTGTTTGGCCTCTATTTTTAGCTATTTTGGAACTCCCTATTCATGTAAACAAAGTATGCTAATTTGGAACTCCCTATTCAAATGGTTGAAGATGAGCTTTGTTCATCATCATCGCGTGAATTCCTCCGTCATTGGAGGGGCCTTTTCCTTGGTAATTAGATATATGAGTTTGGCACTTCAATCCTTTTGGATGATCATCGCTTGAAAGCTTTGGAAAAGAAGAAACGTGAAGATTTTCAAGATTATTGATAACCTAGAAGACATTGTGTATGATAGTATCAATCTTTTATGCTTTTTTGGCAAAAATTATAAGATATACTTCGAGTTCTCATCCTTTGATATTTTAAACAACTCATCATTATTTATGTAGCATTATTGATGCTATTTGCTTGTATTTGTATCCTCATCTTGAGGCTCATTATGTGATATTTTGGTTTTTAGGTGTTTAGGAACCTCCTACCTCCACTTTGAGAGGTGTACCATTTGAGCTACACTCGATTGGTGACAAATATTAAAAAGTTGTTTTGAATGAAACTGTGAAACTGAGGTGGAGATAGTCGCCGGGGGATGACACCCAGCCGAAAAAACCAACAACCCCTAAATATTATTAAAAGAAACGAAAAAGTTTTAAACACATATAAATCTAAAGTAACAAACAACCAAGAAACAAACTAGAGCATGCTCATAGTAAAAAAAATAATAATGAAACCAAAAGTTATTTCGGCCCACCTGATCATGCAAATAATATGTCAAGAAAAAGTTGGGTACAACATCCCAACTGGTTGAATATTTGGAGATCAGCCCATGAGCAGCCAAGTGTCACGGGTTGAGTTTTCGATGATGCACCGTGTAGCACTAGCACTCGAACAAATAATGATAATGTGCTAGCAAAGCCTTAACACAAGCCTTGACTTGACGATGGCTTAGATCTTAATGCGCATAAGTGATAATGTTGCAGAATCGTTAGTAATGCGAAAGCGTAGAGAAAGTAAGCAAGCACACTTGCGAAAACTAAAATACTTTATTAATACTTAACAAAGTATTACAAAGCTCACACTTGAGCACTCACACAACTCTCCAAGCTCTCTTGAATTACACTTTGCAAGGTTGGCTTACAAATGAGGGGATGAAGCCTTAATATAAGCATTTTCACCTCCTTAACCAATGGCCTAGATTTGTTCTCTAGAAAAATCCCTAATCCAATGGCTAAGATTGCTTATTCTAGAGATTTCGTGCATAAAAATTTGCCTATGTGGGTTTTGTGATAGATTCTAGACGTTTCCCTTGCAATCCAGCCCTTGCTGGAAGAGTCTGGAGACTGTGATGAAATTCTGCAAGGGAATTGGGCTATTTTCTACAGGTTTTTTGTGGATTTTAGCCCATTTCTCACAAAACTCTACCATCTATTAATATTTCCTCACACAAAACTTCGCCTTTGTGTGAGTCCATTTGTGGTAGAAATTGTATGCCCATGTGTGAGATTTCTCATCATGTTGTGGCTAACTTTGTGGCATTGCCCCTTTGCGAGATTTCTCGCATGTCATTTGCGAGGATTTGCGAGCCATGATTCACGGGCCACGACATTCTCCCCCACTTGAATTCGTGAAGCCCTCGTCGCAAGCGAAGTCTTGCCGCCCCCTTTGCATCTCATGTCCCTTTGCCTTTTCTCCACATCTTTGATTGGCATTTCTAAGACCATCCTTAGGTATTCTGCTTGGTGGTCTCCCTAATGTCAATGCGGTGATAGAATGCTTGCCATAATTCAAACCTCCCTTTGTTTGACTTAGCAAAGCATCTTCACGCTTGCATTGCACAACGCAAGAACCCCCTTCTTGCGCGATCACCATTGTATTGGTGTTTGGCACGATTGTGGCATTCATTTTGTCCAACAACTCCATGCCAAGCACTAAGTCCAAATCATCGAGCAGTGCGATGGAAAAGTCTATCTTACCTTTCCATGCTCCGATGGCTAGCGCCACTTCTTTTACCTCCCTCACTAGATTCGTCCATGCACTGTTTACTCCCTTGAAATGTACATCACATGGTTTCCACTCTACCCCTAGAGTGCGAGCAGATCCCTCGGTCATGTAGCATGTGTCTGCCCTCGTATCGAGCAATCCCAAATTTGCTCCTTTATCAAACTTGGCCTTTACAAATAAATGCCTTGGCTTAGGCTTATCCTCCCATGTTTTCATTACTTTCTGTTGCTTTACACAAGCCACACTTCTCAGGCCCTCTTCCTCAAAGTTTTGTATCAAAGTGGCCAACTTCTTCTTTGACGGACTATCTCTCGCTAAATGTAGTCCTTCACATAAGAAGCATGAAAACAAGCCCTTTGTCTTCGAGGCTTCTCCATGCGAGAACTTAGCTTCGGTTGGCTTAGGGTAAGACTTCTCCTTGTCTGCCCCTCCCTCGGGTTGGAATGGCTTCTTGACTTGTCTCTTGTGTCTTCTTTTCTTTAAAAGTTCGCAAGTGATTTGGCAACGCGGAGTACCTCCCTAATGTCATGAACATCTCACCTTTGCAACTCCATCTTTACCCATCCAGTTAATCCATTCGTGAATGTAAATAGTGCTTCTCTTAGCGTAATGTCAGGAATTTCCAACATTAGGTCCGAGAATTCTGCCACATACTCACGGATATGACCATCTTTATGGTGAAGATGGTGAAGCTTTGCTCATGCTTCTATCTTGGCATCTACGGGTTGGAATTGTTGTCTAAATTCCTCCTTAAACCCATTCTATGTGGTAACGATTACCTCATTACCTCCCACGGGTTGAGTAATACGTTTCCACCAAGATAGAGTGCTATCTTTTAAATAAAGAGAAGCTTAGAAAATTCTTACCGCATCATCTTCAAGACTGGTTGCTCCAAAGTAGGGCTACATAGTGAAGATGAAGTTTTCCACGTCCTTTAGTGTACGACTCCCATTGTACACGTTCGGCTTTGGCACCTCGACCCTCGGAGTTATCCCCAAAACTCCACCGGGACCTTGAGCATTTAAGGCATTCACCCTCGCCCGAAGTTGCTCCACCTCTTGGCGCCTAACTGCTTGCGCTCTCGATGCCTCAAAGTCTTCCCTTAGCTTGAGGACATCGCCTTGCAGTGTGTTTAGTCAAGCGATGTTCTCCTCGCATGCCTTGGTGCAGCATTCAGCCAATATGTTGAGAGAACTCAGCATGTCATCCCTCAACTGTTGCACGGTCCCAAGCAATTCTTCCCTTAATTGCCCCATGCACCCAACGATAATGCCCTCCACCGTTGGAGTGTGTTCTTCCCAACGATTGTTGTGATCTGCCATAGCAAGTTCCAGTCATGCCAACCTCTTTTCGATGCCTGCCATAGGGTCTCGAACTTGAGATTTATCCCTACGGTTGCCTTTGCGAGTATTCCTCTCTTGCTCGCAAGGTTAGGCTACGTTTTCCTCCAAGTTGTTTTCATTTTTTGAAGGATTCGACATCGCACTCTGATACCAACTATCACGGGCTGAGTTTTCGACGACGCACTGTGCAGCACTAGCACTCGAACAACTAACGTTAATGTGCTAGTAAAGCCTTAACACAAGCATTGATGATGGCTTAGATCTTAAAGCGCGGAAGCGATAATGTTGCGGAAGTGTTAGTAATGCGGAAGCATAGAGAAAGTAAGCAAGCACACTTGCGAGAACTAGAACACTTTATTAATACTTTACAAATGAGGGGATGAAGCCTTTATATAGGCATTTCCACCTCCTTAACCAATGGCCTAGATTTGTTCTCTAGAAAAATCTCTAATCCAATGGCTAAGAATGCTTATTCTAGAGATTTCAAGCATAAAAATCTGCCTATGCCGGTTTTGTGACAGATTATGGACGTTTCCCTTGCAATCCAGCCCTTGCTGGAAGATTCTGGAGACTGTGGCGGAATTCTGCAAGGGAATTGGGCCCTTGCAACGGGCCTGCATGCCATTGGGCTGCTTTTTGCGGGCTGTTTGTGGATTTTGGCCCATTTCTCGCAAAACTCTGCCATCTATTAATATTTCCTCGCACAAAACTTTGCCCATTGCATTTTAAACACATCATGGACCTTTCTATGAAGTTTCACCTTTGTGCGCTTCCGTTTGTGGCAGAAATTGTAAGCCCTTGTGCGAGATTTCTGGTCGCATTGTGGCTAACTCTGTGGCATTGCCCCTTTGCGAGCTTTCTCGCATGTCGTTTGTGAGGATTTGCAAGCCATGATTCACGGGCCGTGGCACAAGGAATATGTAACTCTGTTTCCTTCACGAAAAATATGAGTAACCACCAAGTTGATCGTTTCTAAGTAGCGAAGGCATGCAATCCAATTGGATTGAAGTACCCAAGGGACTTTAATACTATGAGTTTTTAGTAAGAGAACGACGAACATAGATTCACTTTCCTACCAAATGTTCTGCCAACCTCTAAAGACCGCCACTTCAATTGCATAAATTGCTACCTTTAGCTATGCAATATAAGTAAAAGAATTTTCCATGGAAAAGGAGAAGCAATGCAAAACCAAACCGTTATTGTCCTAGAAAACCCCACTGCACCTCGATAGTCTAGGACTAAGGAGACGCTGATGATGAGGCATACCAATCTATACGAGGAGGTATCTGAATGACGGGAGTGATCTTATGGGCCAGAGTCAATCTGGGCTGCAATTTAAGATCTGATAGGATATCTTTCTCCATTGTGGAATTCCAAATTTACCCGAAACCAAGGCTGCTCATTCTACTCAGTATAGCCCACAGTCGAATCAAGGCTTGATGAATGTTAGCCCTTCCATTATCAAAAATATATCATTCCTAATAGACTAAAGTGCCAAACAATAGTTATTAACCGAGTTCCATATTATTTTCACTTGAGGGCTGAATCAATGCAAAAAGGAGGACGTAATAAGACCTCGCAAATCTAGAGAAAGATCTATATTTCTTCCAAAATACGATGAAATTGCCGACCACAATTGCTTTGCTAACAAACAATGAACAAAAAGATGGTTCAAATATTCACTACTTTCATGGCAAAGAGAGCATATAAAAACAATTTAAATACCTTTTCTTTGCAAGACCTCATGAGTCGAGATGCAACCTAAAAATTGCCTCCAACAAATAATGGAATGAGAGGGGGCAATAGACTTATGCCAGAACTTCCTCCACTCTGAATTATCTAAAATCGGGGGGTTAAGCCAACAAACAAAAAGTTTCACCCTAAACTTCCCATCAATAGAAGGCTTGCATACGCATAAATCCCTCGCTGCCTCTGTAATCCTTGTATCCATAATAAGACCCATAGTGGAGCTTTGATCCCAGAAATTCCAAATATTTTCAGAAACCCAATCACTATTCCAGAATTTCAGCTTTGATCCCGTACCAAAAAACAATTTACAATGAGCACGTCACAAATCATATACTTCCCTGATTGAGTTCCGGATACTAAAATTACTAATCCACTTATTCGTGACATCATTCCTCCAAAAAACAAGTACGAAGAAGTACAAAAACATGATTTTGGCAAGTGACTAAACCCAAAGCAATCTAGCTAACATTGCACCATTAACATCTGGAATGTTCTTTAAACCAAGACCACCTTCTGCAAATGGCCTCAAAAATTTATGAGAAGGAACCGTAACTAATTTTCTCTTGTCCACCGACCCCGTCCAAATGAACCTCATAGCACGTCCCAGAGTAAAGATGGGCATTTATAAACAACAAAAGAATGTAATAACTAGCTGCTAATGATTGATTGATCTTAAAGAACCCAACCCGCCATTGCTAAAGAATTCTGATCCACCTAGCAAACTTTTGTAAAATTTTGTGCAAAAGAGGCTGTAAATGAATGGAACTCCCAAATAAAGAAAAGGAAACTCCCCAAAATAGCTTTCAGATCCGCCAGCCTTGTAGCCCTAGTCGAAACAACTGATTCCCCAAAATAAATACTCGATTTATTCCAAGGAAAACATTAAGAATTTGATTTCACATGTTTCTACAGTTAACACACACACATACAATACACACACATATATATGTCCTTTATTTTGAATTCTTATATGGTGCAAACTTATTTTTTATTTGATGTAGGAGAAATTCCAACTTCCATTGGTAATCTTATACATTTGGAGAGGATAGGCATAATGAGAAATTTAATTCGTGGTAAAATCCCTTCATCCATTGGAAATCTCACTGGACTAAAAGGACTTGATTTTGGAGAAAACATATTAACAGGTATTGTTTCTTATACTTATAATTCATCCCATTTCGGAAACAAAAGTGTTTTGTTTAAAATTGATTTTCTGAGATAACACAAGTATAAAACTTCTCATATAAGGAAAACTCTTATATAATAATTTGACCTTTATGTTAACAGTAATTTCTATCACAACTAATTATGCTACATATCTTTTCAAATATTGACAATCACACAATGGTAAATTCCTTCTTAATTAAAAAATATTCTTGTAAGTTATTCGCTTCTACCTAAAGTTACAAGAAATATGAGATTTGGATTAAAAAAATTTGTGTGGAAAAGATTATATGGCTGTAAATATCAAACACCTTTTGTCAAACACAAATTTTTAATGGCTTGTCTAATTTTTAGACTTTGAGTGCAGGTAGCATTCCCTTTTCAATGGGTAACCTTGTTTTGTTGGAGGGACTATATCTCGGAACTAATAATCTCAATGGAATACTTCCTTTCACAATATTTAATATTTCAAAGTTGATGGAATTTTCAGTGGGTGAAAATAATCTCTCAAGAAGCCTTCCTCCAAGCTTTGGTCTCCATCTTCACAATCTTGAGAGATTTACTTCTACAACAAACAACTTTCACGGGCCTATTCCCACATATCTCTCCAATGCCTCTAAGCTCATTCAAATAGACTTCTCTTATAACATGTTTGTTGGCTCTATTCCTAATGCACTTGGTGATTTGAGAAACCTGGAAAGACTTACGTTGGTAAACAATCACCTCAGTAGCCCATCTTTATTGACTTGATTCTCGTCACTGGCCAATTGCAGAAATTTGTTTAAAATAGCGTTGACTTATAATCCATTGAATTCTGCCATGCCAATTTCCGTAGGAAATCTATCTTCTTCCCTTGAATATTTTTACATGAGTGATAACGGGCTTACAGGCACCATTCCCACTGATATTGGCAAGTTAAGCAACTTGATTTTAAGTAGTTTTGGAGGCAATGATTTAAAAGGATCCATACCTTTGACAATTGCAAATTTGAGAAAGCTTCAGCTAATTTCTCTTCCATTGAATAGACTAAAAGGATCTATACCATCAGAATTATGAGTGGCACAGAGTTTGGCCAATTTAGCTTTCGGGGAAAACGAGTTCTCTGGAAATGTTCCTTCTTGCTTGGGTGATCTCACTTCCTTGAGATATCTCTACTTAGAAACCAACAGACTTAACTCTACTATACCCTTAAACTTGTGGAAGCTTACAAATATCCTGGAAGTAGACATGTCATCAAATTCTCTGAGCGGTTCTCTTCAACCTGAAATTGGAAATTTGAAAGCTTTAACGTGGCTCAGTTTGTCTGGGAATCAATTGTCTGGAAATATCCCACCAACCTTAGGGAGCATGGAATCTCTAACTCAACTCTATTTATCCAATAACAGATTTGAGGGTTCCATCCCTGATTCATTCAGCGAGGCTATAAGCTTGGAATCCATTGATTTGTCATTCAATAACCTTTCCGGATAAATCCCCGAGTCCTTTGAGAAACTAA
The DNA here is from genome assembly GCA_949673415.1 of Euphorbia schlechtendalii. Taxonomy (NCBI): domain Eukaryota; kingdom Viridiplantae; phylum Streptophyta; class Magnoliopsida; order Malpighiales; family Euphorbiaceae; genus Euphorbia; species Euphorbia schlechtendalii. Next base: position 13,725 of record CATIWQ010241574.1, read on the forward strand.
AATATCTCAAGGATTTTAATGTGTCCTTCAATGAATTACATGGAGAAATTCCCAATGGAGGGCCGTTTAAGAACATGTCCGCGAATTCATTTCTAGGAAATAATGGACTTTGTGGGGCTCCTAAATTCCATGTTCGTCCGTGCAAATCCAACAATAACAATTCATCGAGGATAGAAAAGATAGCACTTGTGATTGGAACAATTGCAACTGGAACTTTCATAGGAATAATAATTTTGTATTACAAAATGAGAACAAGATTGATGACTAATCCAGAGAATTTACTACCTATATCAACACTGCAAAGAATTTCCATTCATGAGCTTAAGCAGGCAACAAGTAACTTTGATGAAGTGAACATGCTTGGGAGAGGAAGTTTTGGGTCGGTATATAAAGGGATTCTTTTGAACGGAATGTCAATTGCAGTTAAGGTATACAATTTGGAATTTGAAGGAGCATTGAAGAGTTTCGAAGTAGAGTGTGAATTTCTACGGAATATTCGACACAGAAATCTTGTGCGTGTAATTAGCAGCTGTTGTACAACAGAATTTAAAGCTTTAATAATGGAGTTCATGCCCAAGTTGAGCTTGGATAAGTGGTTGTATTCCCACAACTATTTCCTGGACATTTTACAGAGATTGAACCACTACACCATATGTGGCATGTAGCAACTCCTCAAAAATATTGCTTAAAGTGTTGAACAAGTTGCCAAAAATAACCATGCAACTCTTTTTAGCCAAAAAAAGTGTAGGTTTTTCCTTCCTTGCAAAAAGTCCTTTTGGCAACGCATTTGTTTATTTGCGGTAACGTTTTAAAACATGTTACAATACGAGTTTATAGCTATGGTTTCATACCTTTCAGCAACATTTTTAAGCCGTTGCTATTAACATTAAAATGTAACACTTTTAACACTTGAATACACAATTGTAACACTTCTGAGCATAATGGTAACGTTTTTAAATACGCTTTTCTTTGCAATAGCAACAGGATTGTACAAAATTGTAACTCATTTCAGTATAATTTCTTTTAATATTGCAACGCATTGCATAAAATTGCAACTATGTTTAATTGAAAAGATTTTATTTATAGCAACTATTTCTTATATAATAATTTTTTATAAATATTTTATCTTTCGGCAACCTATTTTATTTTATTTGTAACAACTTTGAATATAAGCATTATGTGTGTAATTACAATTACAATATCAACATTTTAAATAATTCAATATTGAATCTAAAAGCGTATAAAATGTTATAATTTAAATCAGTTGAGATACTTAACATTAATGTATCAGCACATAAATATAAAGTTATAAAAATCTAGCAAATGGCATGGGGAAATAATTCTTCTAAAAGAATGTCACGAGCAAGGAAACTAACATCCTAATCTATCTCACTAATGGAGACATTGTCATTTTCACTAAATTGTTAAGAAAGAATCAAGATTAATAGTTATATTAGGATTATCTTCAACAATTTTTTACACAAGCTCCAACATGTTTTGTTGAACTTGTTGCTTGACAACATCTTGAACCTGTTGCTTGATAGTCATCTCTAGTTCTACTTTCAACTTTTGCTTGATCTTTGCTGTCAACTCTTCAATATAAGCATCTGAAGTGTTTCCTATTGCTTCATTCTTCAACTTCTTTGGTGGTGCACGCCTGCCAACGAGCCAAGAAGGTTCATGTGTTTTCTCACCAGCAATAAATTGTTGAACACTCTCATTAGGTGCACCAGATGCGCACAACTCTTTAAGTGTAGACTGTAAAAAATGCATATCATAATACAATAATGAAAAGTTAAAACATTTGTGAACAAGGTTTGAAAATAAATAAAATACTTACAATTCTATAATTAATCACTTCAGTTGGCGACTTGTAATCACGTCCATCTTTGCGTTTACGAGTTTCAATAAATATTTCCGCTTTCGATGGTTCTTCCCATTTGGTTTGGAAAGTTGCTAATCAGAAAAAAATTACAATGAAAAAAAAGAGAACAATGAGAAAAGCACCAAAATGTGTACAACTATATATTAAATAAAGGAATGACATAAGAATAAACATACTGGACATTATGAGTATGTGAAAAATAACAAAATTTTGTTGTGACAAAAGGAAAAATTTTTGGATTAATACAGAGGATTCTTCACACACACATACATATATGTATTTCTATTTTTCATAGTTTTATTAACAAATGAACAACTTGGTATTACATGGCCTTTTGATTGAAAGCACAAATTGCTTACTTTTATATCACACGTATTACTCCTAATTAATTTCAATGTACAGATTGCACACCTCAAGATAACCAGTTGATATAAGCATTATGGACAAGCAATAAAGGACATCAACACATTATATAATGATTAACATATTAATACATACAATTTTTTTTGCTGATTTGAGCAAAACTTCTTGGCCCAGTAGTGTGTGTATCAATGACCTTTGTTCGAAATTAGAAATTACATGCAAGGGATTGTCAAATACCTTCACTTTCTCATTACCCCAATATTTCAAAAGCACCTTGAACTCATCAAGTGGAATATCATCTGGTCTGTTCTTCATCCTTTCAATATCATCGTCATAACCAGTGTAATGTTTTTTCTTGATTCGTGATTTAT
>CATIWQ010241580.1:0-27006 GCA_949673415.1 Euphorbia schlechtendalii
ATTTTCATTTCCACATGTTTTCATTTTTTTTACCTAACAACTAACATGTTTGTTTCAAATGGATTGACATACATGTTATTTCACATCATGGCATGCTAACCCCTTGTGAATGCAGCCATAACATTAATCTCATGCATTACCCGCATCATGGATCATATCACTTACGATCTAATATTTTACTCTTGTATCAAAAAGGGGGCTTGGAAGAGGCCGGCTCATTGCCTGGTCCGCGTTTCCCCAATTGTTGCCAATCTGGAGGGGGTTCCGTACACCGAGTAAAGTGAGGACTCGGGTTCAGACTCAAATTTAGTTCAACGCACTGCTATGGCCAATCCACAAGGAGAAGGTGCAAGGGAAGATCATCAAGTCCTAATGGGAAAAAATTCTCAGCAGTTGTCAGTGAGTGCCGAGATTACAGCTGCCCTGGTAGCTTTTGCCAATAGTGAACAGCTAGCATCGCTCATTCCCCAACATGTCGGGAGGGCCCAAAATGCAGTGTCCAGCCCGGAGGTCACCCTCAACAACGTCAATCGAACAAGGGGACCTCCCACCTCAGACATGGTGCCCCCAACTACCTTTTATCAGTTTGGGGCAGGACAATGTCAGCTGAACCTGAATCCATTCTTTCTTGGACAAACTATCTAGCCGGCATTCGCACCGGGACCTTTCTACCAAGGAATGACCCAACTGCCTATTCCTAACTGGAGTACATCAGTCGCCTCACAATTCCAGGCACCTCAACTGCCCCACTTTGCGGCATATCCCCAGGGGCAGTATGGCTCTTATCCAAGTACAGGAGATGCCATCCTTCAACAACCAAGAATGGCGAAACTATGGCAACAGTTCTTGGCCATTCACGGTGGCCACCTAAGGAACGCATACCCTACGCAACAGACGATGGGAGAAGAGGACAGCTTACCCCCAAACTTCGCAATGCCATAGTTTGAGAAGTATATAGGATCTGGCGACCCGTGCGCTCACTTGACGCATTATCAGACAGTGATGAGAGCATTGAGGGTCAGTGATTGAATGATGGCAAAGCACTTCGTCGTTACCTTAGGCCACCTGGTCAACAAATGGTACAGCCACCTTCCGCTAGACATAGCTACCAATTGGAATAGCCTCGCTCAAGCTATGATGGAGCATTATGGTTTCAACTCTCAGATGGAAACCACAATGCAACATCTGGAGGCTATAAGGCAAAGGCAGGGTGAGAATTTTAAATCCTACTATACACACTGGATGGCTACACAAGTCAGGCTGCAGACTCGTTTGACCATACCAGAGATGATAACAAAGCTGTTGGACGATGCACTGCCACTATACAAGAACAAATTCGGATCTGATAGCTTCTCTAGCTATCAAGAAGTGTTTGAGAAGGCAGAACAGATGGAGGACTTCGAGTATATGGATACCTATGGGGGGAATTAGCATGAGGGAAGATTATGTACTATTTAGCTTTCAACTACTTTGCCCACGTGGCATTTGAATTTTGAATAAATTGAACTTTGTTTATTTGCTTGATATTTTATCAATTACATCATGCATTCTCATAAACATATACATATTGTTTTTAGCACATGTGACACATCATTTTATGAAATTAATTTGGGTATAAATGGATTCCCCATAATAAATTCAAATGATTTGACTCTTGAGAGAAAGTGAGAGATAAATACATGTACTTAGACAACGTGTGATAGCAATTGCCTCATCATACAATAACGAAAGATCAGTGGAAAGATCTCCAAGCACGAAACATCCATTAACTCAATCAAGAGGATGAAGCATGTAAAGATCAAAGCCTCATCACACAATGATGAAATATCAATGGAAAGATCTCCAAGCACGAAACATCCATTGACTCAATCAAGAGGGTGAAGCATGCAAAGATCAAAGCCTCATCACACAATGACGAAAGATCGATGGAAAGATCTCCAAGCACGAAACGTCCAACCAAGAGAATGAGCACACAAAGATCAAAATGATCGGAGCTAGAATAAGGACCAAATATCACAAAGGAGACGAATCATTGAACACTTCAACAACTCCATCACAACCATTCACAAGACCAAAGAATCCGATGCAACATCACAAGGAAGGAGACGAATCTTTGAACACATCAACAACTCCATCACAACCATTCATAAGACCAAAAAAATCGGCGCAGCATCACAAGGAAGTAGATAAATCGTTGAACACGTCAACAACTTCATCACAACCATTCGCAAGACCAAACAACCGGTGCAACATCACAAAGAAGGAGTCAGATCGTTGAACACGTCAACAACTCCACCATCACCATTCATGAGATCGAACAACCGGCGTAATGTCAAAAAGAAGGAGATAGATTGTTAAACACGTTAATCACCATAATTCATGGAACAATCAAGCAAAGGATCATACAAAGGTCAATACTAAAGATAAACAGGAGCCAGATTGTCGAACACGTCAATAACTCCTTCACGCTACTATTTGCAATCATCGAACCATCAGAGGAAACGCCAATGATCAAGACTCATCATCACATACACCTCAAGCTAGCAAAGCGGCGTGAGCACCAACCAATTAACCAGAAATGCTAAATGAGATAACAAATGAAGTCATGGACATGGACGGTAGCTAATCTACCAAATCAACCAAGTTTTACGCAATTGCTATCATGCATAGGTGAAAGAAATAAATCTCTAAAAAGCAGTACAGACAAAAAAGAATAAATTTGTAAACAGCCTGTCAATTAACACTTTGTTAGATGAGCAAAAATTAGGGCTTCTTTTCAAACCATAAAAAGAATAGTCTGCTGAGTTGAAAACCTGAAAAGGGCGGCTCAAGCAAAACATAGGACATTAAGAGAACAGCATTGGTTAGAAAACCTGAAAAGGCTAATTGATGGCAGGAGTCAAATCATTTGAAAACATTTATACCCTTGTTAAGCTCATCAATGAATTGTCATTTTTGCTGAATCTTTATGCATATGTTTATCTTGATTGCTTGATTGCATACTAATGGTAGAATGTCGCAAGTAAACATAAAAAAATGAAAATAAAGAAAAATAAGTCTGCTGGATTGAAAACCTGAAAGGGCGGTCCAGGCAAAAATTAAGATGAGGTTCGATAGATTGAAAACCCGCAAGGGCGATCTATGCAGAAATTAGAACCGATACCAAATTCATCATCTCCTCCTCAGAACAGTACGAGGCATCATATACCTTCAACACTTCAGGAAAATGGCTTCCAACCGATCATCATCGACACAACGCGGGATCAACGATTCATCCGGACTTTCCTCAAATCAGATCCAAGCTATGAACCAGAATCTGATTCAACAAACCCATGGTCGTCGCTTTGAGGGAGTCATCCATGGAATCCCTAACAAGACAAGTCATAGGGGCAACCATGCACCAGCACGAGAGAAGGCTCTTCAACGAACGAAGCCTACGACACCTACAACAGATAAACATACATCATATGATAAATATAGTTCATGCATACATAACATTCGCATCATGTCATTTACAAGTAAAGACGATGCCTCCACCTACACATGAGGAACCTACAAGCAAGAGGATAGCCCACTCAAGCCTAAAGTCAACATTGCAACAAAAGCCTCCTACAACGGAGATGTTCTCGGGACATCCCTGAATTTCTATTACACTTATTTATTCCTCATGTTTTAATTTTTGATTGAAGGGGCAAAAAAATTTTCTTCGCATAAACTCAATCAAATAATTAAAACATTCATCATAAAATGTATTAACATTATCTTTTCTTTGATTTGTTACAAGAAACGAGTCAAGATCCTATTAAGGAAATTCAAAACATAACCGAAGAAGGAAGCGGTTATCTCGATGGCTGAAGAAAGAAACAGTCTCATAAAATAGTTACCGACTACAATAGGGACGCCGCAAAAAGAAATGGTCGACCCGCCCACAAGGGGCATCAAGTACCTAAGGGATTCTGAAGAAGGAGATGGATAACCCTATGAAGACACAGCGCCAGAAAGGAAGGCCTATGCTATCACCAATTGGGAATAAGAAGTTGTCAACCGCACCGATCAGGTATATTCTCAATCCCTTTGCTCATTTCGTGTGATCATACTGGTTTTACAACCAGCAATTATCACATGAGGGGCAGCTGTGAGCATGGGATTTTGTACTAGCTCATGCGTTCAATGATAACGGCTTTTCGGGATACATATCCTCGAATCACACGATTTTCAACCGTCCGATGATCTTCATTTGGAAGTCTTTCTCGTCCCTGAATTTAAAAGGACTTTAATTCAGAAAATTAACTAAAAAAATAAAAAATAAAAAAATAAAAATAAAAAAATAATAATAAATAATAATAATAATAATAATAATAATAATAAATAAATATGAAAAAATAAAAAAAATTCGAAAACGTTGCCAAGAGCCAGGTCCGAGGACCCGCATCGCCGAAGGTGGGAGAGGTGAACCTCACATAAAGGCTTCGGCAAGGCAAGCCTAGCCAAAGACCTTGGCGAGGCTCCCTCGCCAAAATCCCGGTGAGGGGCCTCGCCGGGCTTTTTTTTTCCAGTGAGACCCCTTGCCCGAAAAACTTCCCTTTTTTGGATTTCCGTGATTTTTCTATAAATAGTAGAGTCATTTTCAATTATCGGGGCTGAAAATTTCAGAGAAAAATTATTCCCTTCAAATAAAAAAAATATAAAAAAATATTTCCTTTTCTTCTAACTTTTTTCTTGGATCCAAAACACTTTTGGATCCCAAATTTCTTCATTTTAAAATCAAACTTCTCTTCATCTATTTCTTAAAATTTCCTCAGATATTCTCGAGCCTAAAATAAATTTAGAACCCGAGTCTGATTATCTCTTGGATAAATAAACACATTATTTTCCAACCAAACAATTATTTTCACATTAAACCACAATAACTACAAAAATGAACAAGGAACGCTCCCGGGAATCGAACGGACATGCCGAAGTGGATTCACGCCAAAAGGGTAAAGCCTTTGAGTTCCTAGAGCTGCTTATTTTGTGCTCCTCCTTTTCTTCTTAATTTCTTTCTACATGTGAACCTAGGAATTATTTTATTTCATTGTAAATGTTGTAATTCCATTCTTCTTCTTTTATTTCTTTTCTATTTTTTGGAATACCCCCACGAAGGGAATAAAATATATTCCCAGATAACAGACCTCACCTTTTACCATGCGGTTATTTTCACTAATTAAATTGATCAACATACGTGTAAATAAAAATGAACTGTTTTTATTTAAATTAACAACTTTAAATCACCGATGTTTTAATTAGGCCACACGGGCCTCGCCAAAATCAAATTGAACATACGTGATATATCCCATGTGCTAACCTTTGTGGATGCAGGTTAGATGTATGTTTACGCTTTTATTTTTCCTTTGGGTATTGCACATATTTTACGGGAAATGTAATTAATAGGTTAGCGGGCGGTTGCATCCCCCGATTTTTCAAGCCTTGTAATTTCCATTTTTCACTTTTATTTTCTGCATTTACTTACTATTTTGTGGAGGTTTATTTTTCCGCTTTGTGAATGATTTATTATTTCGCAATACATGAACCATGCATCTAAACTCTAAAAATGACCTAAGTGCGAATATGCGCAATTAAAAGAAAATGGTTTTCTGTAGATGTAATTTAATGTGATCCAATGAGAAATAAGCAACTTATCCCGAACCCGAATCTCTGTGTCTTGGTGTGCCGTCCCCTGGACGTTAAGCCTCACAGGACTCTAATTCCTGGAAAGAGCTAATCCAGGTGGCGACTCCACACTAAGAGAGCGGATTTGGGTTCGAACCGATCTTAAACGTGTTTCGCCTTTTTCTCTTTCAACCTTTTTTTTCCCGGGTCCCCGACCCGGCGCTTTTCTTTTCTTTTTTCCAAACACCCCGGTGGACCGCGCCTCTCATTTCGCGCGCTCTCGGCACACCGCTCCGTGTCGTCCGCTCACAATGTGTCTCTTATACAAGCAAAGATCAAGTATAACGGTGAGATTGAACATGAATTTTATTGACTTAATTAAACGACGTAGTTTTGGTTTTATATGGTTCCAATTCAAAACACCGTTTCAATAAAGTAGCTTTTGATATTTTAACCGGGAAAACTAAACTAACACTGTCAAGTTAAAAAGTAAATAGGGTTAACTATGTGTCACCTCATTTCGTTGAGCTTAGATTTTGGAATTTGATCTTTAAGACTTAGCCAAAATTTCTGGGACTTCTTCACATTAGGTTCACCATTCCGGTTAGCTCTTTAAGTGTGTTGAATTGCTCCTTTTATAAGGGTTTAGTGAATATGTCAAATCACTGCTCCTTTAAATGAACATACTCTAATTTGACATCTCCCCTTAACACATGATCCCTTATGAAGTGATGTCTAATGTTGGCATGCTTCATCCTTCCATGTTGAACTAGAATTTTGGATAGGTCAATTGCGCTCTTGCTATCACACATAACTTCGAGGAATTTTGACTTTATACCATAATCCTTTATTGGTTGCTTGATCCATAGCAGTTGTGCTATGCAACTTCATGATGCCATGTACTCAGCTTCTGCAGTATTTAGCGCAATAGAAGTTTTCTTCTTGTTGTACCATGAAACAAAGCATTCTCGAAGGAAATGGCATCCACCAGTAGTGCTTTCCTATCGAGCTTGTCCCTTCTATAATCTGCATTTTTGTATCCTCTAGGAGTTAAATCTGAGCTATTGGATACCACAAACTTGCATCAATAGAACCTTGCAAGTAGTGGAGAATTCTCTTAACAGTTGCTAAGTGAGATTCTCTAGGGTCATCTTGATAACATGTACAATAGCCTACAGAGTATTGAATATCAAGCCTACTATAAGTTAAGTAAAGGAGACAACCAATAATACCTCTATAGAACTTACTACCTACAGGTTAACCAGTTTCATCCTTACTCAAGATAGTGTTAGTAGACATTGGCTTTGAATTCTCCATATCAAACTTCTTCAGGACTTCTTTGGCATATTTTGCTTGACTAATGAAGATTTCATCTTCACTTTGCTTAATCTGCAGTTCTAGGAAAAAGTCAATCACTACCATCATTGACATTTCAAACTCTCTCTTCTTCTACTTGTAGAACTCTTTATAAAGACTCTCATCATTTACTCTAAATATGATATCATCCACATAGATTTGGACTAGCAACACATCTTCCTTCCTTCTCTTGATAAAAAGAGTTGTATCTGATTTGCCTCTTTCATAACCTTTGCTGAGTAGGAAGTTGGTCAGCTAGCACGAGGTTCTTGGTTCAATCTGTAGAGAGCTTTCTTCAGTTTGATGACATTCTCAGGATTCTTCGCATCTTCAAAGCCTAAGGCTGGCGCACATAAACAACCACTTTAATGAAGCCATTTAGGAAAGCACTCTTGACATCCATTTGAAATAGTTTGAAATTCATATAGGATGCAAAAGCACAGAGAATACTTTGCTCTAAGACGAGCTACAAGTTCATAGTTCTCATTATAATCGATCCCTTCTTACTAGTTGTAGCCTTGAAAATAAGCGTGGCCTTGTTCCTGACAACAATTCCATCAACATTAACTTTATTCTTGAAATCCCATTTGGTGTCGATTATTGATTTCCCTTTGGGCTCAGTAACTAGATCCCAAAATTGTTGTGCTTGAACTGATCCAATTCCTCTTGCATCACGATCATCCAGTAATCATCTCCTTCTACATCTTCGAACTTCCTATGTTCAATCAATGAGATGAAAGTTGGATGGCTCATCATCCTGGTGAGCTTACCTCACGCCATCACTAGATTATGAACATCATCTACAATACTTTTGATTAGGTGATTTGTGATGACTTCTATTCTCTCTTGATAGACTCGGTTCTACAACGAGAGTTTCTCAACTGGGTTATTATGGCTAAGGTTGAACTTCTTCTTCGTTGAAGTTGATTGAGAGATCTTCATCAACTTTAAATTCCTCAGTTTCTAACTCTTGTACTGGGTTAGGGAGCATAGAGTGGTATGCTAAGTAGATTTTCTGGTTAAATTACAATTTCATCTTCATCAAATGGAAGTCTATGTGAATTATTTGTTTCATCGAAATCTACATGCATAGACTCCTCTAATAAACTAGTTCTCTTGACATATATTCCAATGCCCTACTGTTAGTTGAGTAACCCAGAAGATACCTTCATTAGCCTTTGGATCAAACTTACCTAGCTTCTCCTTTGTATTTAGGATAAAACACCTACAGCCAAATGATCTAAGATGACTAATCTTAGGCTTGCGCCCTTGCCAAAGCTCATAGGGTGTTTTCTCCAAAATTGAGTGAATTAAAACCTGTAGGATATAATAGGCTGTGTTATTGTTCGCAAGATTTTGACTATACTCATTCTAATAGGCTTATATTCGGTAACGGTGCAAAAATCTTGTTCCCCACTTTTCTACTAATAAGATAAAAGTTCTAAATACAAACAGGTGTTGTCAGTACTGCTTATCAAATAGAAAAATGATAACCACTACAAGTATACAGTTACAATGTAGTTTTAAAAGATATCGATCCCGCAAGGAAGGAATTTGATTCTAAAAACTAACTAGAGTTACAGAATAAAAGAAATAAGATAATTTGTATTGGAGGGTTTGGATGATAGAATGATGAATAGACAGATGCATGAACAGATTAGAGAAGATGTAAATTATATAGATATTACCTAAGAACAAGTATAGTAGAGAAAAACATGCAAAATCATCAAGAAGATTTCATACACTAGATAACTTCAACAAACACAGTTCTAGACTCCCAAATATTCAATAATTCACCACCGAGCAATACATGAAATGACTTTTCTAGATCTAGGGTAAACGAATTATAACACTTATAACAACCTGGATAACAATAATACTATGCTTAGTACGGGTCGGTCTCACATAGCGATATTTAGCAAGTTACCACTCCAAAAATGTTGGCTCACTAAACAACCCCCCCCCCACACTAAAGAACAAAATGTCCTCATTGTGAGATACTTAACTAAAAATGAAAATCTAAAAACTAAAAACAAACAACTAGTCTAAAAATTTAAAAAGAAAAGTAAAGAAAAGAGTAAACCCGTCTATTAAGAAGGTGAATCCGGAGGACTAGGAGTAAATTGAAAATTTGGTTTTCTAAAGAAAGATAGCAATTTTCGAAGCATCGATTTATTACTCTTCTTTAGAATCTTCATATCTTTTTTCATTACCCAAAGTTCTGCTTGGCAATTGTCCAATTTTTCCTACATACTCGCCTTCCAATCTTTCGAAGCTTCGTCTTCTTCATCTTCTTCTTCTTCTTCGATCATCGGAGCCTTTCCATGATGACATCTAGCAGTTGGATCAGATGGGCCAACAGAAGAATCTTCATGAGTGGAGATCAGTTTCTTGGTGCAATTGGTGTAGGAGTAGAAAGAATAGACACCATCGTTCTCTTGAAGAAGTTTGGTATTCTTCAAGTAACTCCCATCCATATATCGAAAGTACTTACCTGGTTGTTAAACACAAGGGAGTTCGTTTTGAGCATCCAAGATGATAGCGGTGATAATATAGGCCGCCCCAATCTTGTTCCTCACTCTCGTTGAATTCTTCTTCATCATGTCCCAAATTATATCCATGAACTCCGCTTTTTTCCTATTCATTGTGTAAGAAAGAAAAAAATCTCTCTTTTAGACTTTAGTGTTCTCTACTCGATAAAATACCGAAGTGGCAAGGTATTTGTGGAGTAGAAGAATACACTCATCCTTAATAAGTTTATTTGGAGAATTTTTAGGGTCGAAAGCTCTCTTCCCCGTTAAATCTACCCAAACTCGATTTACTGGAAAAGAAACCTTCATGCTTGATGAATTTTCAATTTCGAACCCGAACCAAGTAATCATCATCTCCCTTGTGACAGTGTAATGTCTACATTGGTTACGAAATTGAATCACCCTCTTCTTCTTATCTTCAAAATCGAATGTCACTAGACATTCCAAAATCCAATCATGATTTTGTGGAAATTTCATTCCCATAAACATGCTTAAACCAAGATCAGCAAGATACATTCCCATTTTCTCATGGAGGCCTAAAGTCTCCAAAAAACCAAGTCAAGAAAAATCATACCGTTGATTTCCAATTTATTCAAAACTTGGAATCTTTTCCCTTCCTCATGTGAATGAATGGGAAAAGGAAAACCGTAATCTTGTTGATAGTTTGGGAAGTCTCTTCTATTGGCTGCTACCTTAACACGAGGCATATTGGTTTTTGAAGTAAAGGTTTTGAATGTAGAAGAATATAGATGAAAGAATCAGAACTTTTGCAAGCTTTGTAGAAGGTTGTGGTGGTTATGGATTCAATCTAGACCTTTATATAGAGTTCTAATAGGTTATTGATTTGCCAAAATAGTCAATATAGCCGTTTCTCCTTCAAACTAGCCGTTAATGGCAGTTTCAGCCATCTATCGAGTGTTAAATCATGATCTGTAACAGTTATATTCTTCCCGTGTCGAGATCATGAAGGCTTGTCACGATCATGAATTTCTTCACAACTGGAACAGAAGGTTTTACAGCATAATGTCACGAGTGTGATCTGTAGTCACGGTCCCGAGTTTCTTCAATTTCCCTATTTCTTCAATTTTTAGACTTAGTCCAAGAAAGACTTATAAAAACAAATATATTAAATATAAATAAAAAATATTTACTAATTTCATACTTGGAATGATTTACAGTGAAGTTAGTAATTGAACATCAAAGTCTTGTTGTTCAAATTTATTTTCGAGATAAGGTTTGCATCGTTGGCCATTGGCTCGAAATATTTCTCCATTTTCATCTTTCAATTCCAATGCTCCATTGTCAAATACCTGAATAACTTCATAAGGTCCCTTCCAACGAGATTTGAGTTTTCCAGGGAATAAGCGTAGTCTGGAATTATATAATAGAACACTATCTCTAATCTTAAACTTCTTTTCCCATAGTTATGTATCGTGCCATCATTTTGTCTTCTGTTTATAGATCTTTGCATTTTCCTATGATGACAAACGTAGTTCCTCTAATGCATTTAAATCTAATTTTCTTCTTTCACTGACTTTGTGTAAATCCATATTCAAATTTTTCAAAGCCCATAAAGCCTTATACTCTAATTCTATCAGTAAAGGACAAGCCTTTCCGTAAACCAACTTATAGGGTGTCATACCAATAGGTGTCTTAAAAGCTGTTTTGTAGCCCATAATGCATCATTTAACTTAGTAGACCAATCCTTCTTAGAATTCGAAATAGTCTTTTCGAGAATCCACTTAATTTCTCGATTAGAAATTTCTACTTGACTACTAGTCTGAGAGTGATATGGGGTAGCAACCTTATGATGTACATGCATCAAGCTTTCAAAAGTCTTATTGATGAAATGTGAACCTCCATCACTAATAATGGTCCTCGGAACTCCAAATCTACTAATTGCTTAAGAAATTTAGCAACTACTCTAGCATCATTCTTACTATATGTGCTAGCTTCAACCCATTTCAAAACATAATCAACTGCAACCAAAATGTAATTATTACCATTAGAGTTAGGAAATGGTCCCATGAAATTTATACCCCAAACATCAAAAAGTTCTACTTCTAAGATGTTTTTAAGTGGCATCTCATCTCTTCGACTTATGTTTCCTGTTCTCTGACAATTATCACAATTCTGAACAAAATCTCTAGTATCCTTGAACAATGTTAGCCAATAAAACCCACTCTCCAGAACTTTCGTAGTGGTTTTTGCAGATCCTAAATGTCCTCCATATATGCTATCATGGCAATGACTTAAAACTGAAGAAAAGTTAGTATCATCTATACATCTACGAATAATACCATCGTCACATACCTTAAACAAATAAGGGTCATCCCACATAAATGTTCTAACATCTTAAAGAAATTTCTTCTTCTTACCATTAGAATCTAAATTTGAGGGTAAAGTATGCGTAACCAAATAATTTACAAAGTCAGCATACCAAGGACTAATAGTATGTCTAACAGACATAAGATTTTCATCTGGAAGAAAGTTCATTAATATTACCAGTTTCACCTATAGGTCCCTTATCATTTTCTAAACGAGATAAGTGATCAACTATAGTATTCTCACTTCCCTTTTTGTCCCTTATTTCTAAGTCAAACTCTTGCAAAAGAAGGATCCACCTCATTAATCTAGGTTTGGCATCTTTCTTAGCAAACAAATATCTCAAAGTAGCAAGATCTGTATAAACTATTACTTTAAACCCAATCAAATATGATCTAAATTTATCACATGCATATACGACTACTAACATCTCTTTTTCCATGGTGGTGTAATTTAATTGGGTAGAAGACAAAGTGTGACTCGCATAATAAATTGCATGCAAATTCTTTTCATACCTTTGACCTAATACACAACCAACAGCAACATCACTAGCATCAAACATCAATTCAAATGGCAGAGACCAATTTGGTTTCACAATTATGGGTGTCGAAACTAATGCTAGTTTGTGTTGAAGGCTTTTAAACAGTCATTAGAGAAATCGAGCTTCACATCTTTAACTAATAATTTAGTTAAAGGCTTAGCTATAACTGAAAAATCCTTAATAAACCTTCTGTCAAATCCAGCATGGCCTAGAAATGATCTTATTCCCTTAACATTTATGGGAGGAGGTAATTTCTCAATTATCTCAGTTTTCGCTATATCTACATGAATTCCCTTCTCATCTATCTTGTGACCTAAAACTATACCTGCATTAACCATAAAATGACATTTCTCCCAATTCAATACCAAATTAATTTCCTCACATATATATAAGTACTTTATCCAAATTTTCTAGACATTTCTCGAAAGAATCTCCATATATGGAGAAATCATCCATGAAAACTTCCCTAATATCCTCCACATACTTACTAAAAATAGCCGAAACACACCGTTGAAAAGTAGCCGGAGCATTGCATAACCCAAAAGGCATTCTTCTATAAGCAAATGTACCAAATGGACATGTAAAACTGGTTTTGTCTTGGTCATCTAGCTTAATATGAATTTAAAAAATATCGAGAGAATTCATCCAGAAAGCAGTAATATGCATGACCTGATATCCTTTCTATCATTTTATCTATAAATGGTAAAGGGCAATGGTCTTTCCTAGTGGCTGCATTTATTTTCTGTAATCTATGCAAACTCTCCATCTAGTTGTTATCCTAGTAAGAACTAAGTTACCCATTTCATTCTGAACTACAGTAATACCTCCCTTTTTCGGAACACATTGGACAGGACTGACCCATTCACTATCTGAAATCGGATAGATAATTCCTGCATCTAGCAACTTAATAATCTCTTTTTTAACAACTTCCTTCATGTGTGGATTTAATCTTCTTTGCCTTTCTATCCTAGGTTTACTATCATTTTCCAAATTAATAGAATGCATCACACTATTAGGTCTAATCCCTCTAATATCGGAAATTTGCCAACCAATACTCCTTATTCTACCCTTTATTGTCTTCAATAATGCTTCTTCTTGCAAATCAGATAACTTACTAGAAATGATAATGGGTAAGGTATTGTTGCTTCCTAAAAATGAATACTTCAAATGACTAGGCAATTGCTTCAATTCTACTAAGGGTGGTTCATCTATAGAAGGTGGTATCAGATCATCTTCTCTAACTAATTTTTGAGTTTCAGAGCAATATTATAAATTTTCAAGGGATTCAGATGTTAACTCTTCATGAGATGTAACAATGCAAATTTCATCTACGCATGTATCAATTAAGTTATCAATCATGTAATCACCACAAAATTTGTCCCAATTTATGTTAGCAAACATTTTATACACAAAACAAAATACAATAACAAATAGGTATATAAATAAAATAAAAGCAAAATGTAAAAACATACCATAATCTCAAGCAATTTTATCTCTAGAACGCACTTGCCTTCCCCGGCAACGGCGCCAAAAACTTGTTTGCGAGATTTTGACTATACTAGTTCCGATAGGCTTATATTCGATAACGCTGCCAAAAACCTTTTTCCCCACTTTTCTACTGATAAGATAAAAGTTCTAAATACGAACATGTGTTGTCAATACTGCTTATCAAATAGAAAAATGATTACCACTGCAAGTATACAGTTATGATGTAGTTTTAAAAGATATCGATCCCACAGTGAAGGAATTCGGTTCTAAAAACCAACTAGAGTTACAGAACAAAAGATATAAGATAATTTGTATTGGAGGGTTTGGATGATAAACTGATGAATAAACAGATGCATAAACAGATTAGAGAAGATGTAAATTATATAGATATTCCCTAAGAACAAGTATAGTAGAGAAAAACATGCAAAATCATCAAGAAGATTTCATACACTAGATAACTTCAACAAACACGGTTCTAGACCCCCAAATATTCAATAATTCACCACAGAGCGACACATGAAATGACTTTTCTAGATCTTGGGTAATCGAATTGACACTTATAAGAACTTTGATAACAATAATGACAAAGTAGGTAACTTATTTGGACCCGAATCTCTTTTCTATGATGCGATTTAGGCTTAATGAATCTTGGTTGTACTGAATTTCCCAGAAGAGTTGATCCGGGGCTTGACTCTATACCATAGGCTAGTGGTTTAGGCCTCGAGTCTTTAAAACTCTTTATTATATTCATCTCTCCTCCCTCTCTTCATGAGACCCCACGCCCCATATTTTGGGGTCCGCACCTCACGATGGCTACGCGGGTCCTTCCAAACACTGTCCAGCTTACAAATGTGTAATTAAAATAAAAAAAGGAAAAAAAGGCTTAATTCATAATTTGCTCCATGAGCTTGGCCCGAAAAGCCAACTGTCCCCTCAACTTATAAACGCACCACGTTACCCCCTCAACATGGAAAATGCACTAGTTTTCCTCCTCCATCTTCAAAAAATGCACCAGTTTTCCCATTGAATGCCTCATGTCAACTTTGATGGAAAGAGAAAAATGAAGTATTTGAAAAGTTAAATTAATTAGAAAATGACACATGGCGTTCAAGGGGAAAATTGGTGTATTTTTACAAGTTGAGGGTGCAACGGGGTGTTTGAAAGTTGAGGGAGACAATTATCTTTTTGGGCCATGTTTCAGGGGGGGCAATTATTCATTTAGCCAAGAAAAAATAATTAATCACCTGAAACATCATATACACAACAGTTAATAATGTATCATTATAACAAGTATTCAAGAATGTAGGATGAAGAACAACAATCAATCTGCACTGTTGAAACCCATCATTAATTAGTTTCCCTAAACATATGCAACAAAAATGATAACTTGTTGTATGATTCACGCATTGTGCCTCTAACCATAATAAGTGTTTCATCATTAGCACGTCATTCTTTTTAATAATTAATTTCATCTCCAATTATAATTCGAGACATCATCAATGATATCTCCGGGCCTATAAACCCTTTCAACCCTTAGAAAGTTATTCTTTGCAGACTTGGCAACAAATGAAGTTGTGGCCAGTCTCTTATCGTCAGTCCTTGAATCAATGTCCGAGTATGAATTTTAGAATATTCTCAGGCCTCGAATTATATATTGTGTCTCCTCTTTGATGATTTAAAGATCCATGGGAAACTTGAATCAACACACTATAATCAATATTGTTTTGGAAATGACTTAGGATTCTTGAACGGAAAATTATTATTCATTGCGTAAAGACTAATAGCTTCTTGCATTGTAGACTTATCCTTGAAAACCTAACCAACGTATATAAAGTCAACATTTGAATACAAAATCTCCATCTCAACCTGTCATAATCTGCCATATCATTCTCAGTGAAACTATGTAGCTCATTAACAATCAATTCTGTCATACACCTTAAGAAACTTGAATGTTCATCATAATGTTGTTCTTTTTTTCCACTATTAACTGGGACAAGGCTATTACTAGGGATGTCAATGAGGTGGGGATTATCTGAAACCTGTAGCATCCGAACCGATGGGTTTGGGAAAACACCCCGAAAATTTTCACCTACGGGTATGTCAATGTGGAAATTAAATTATACCACTCAGTTGGAAAGGTGAGAAGATTTGGGTAGAGCCATACCCCCGTGGGGATCCCCGTGAAGATACCTGATATTATATATATGAACCTATAGTTTAAATTGATATATTGGATGTTCTTAATTATATGAACAATTGTTCATTTAGATCCTGAATATGTTACTAGTAGTGGTTCATTGCTTCGGAGCATCAACAATGACATGGATTCACTTCAAGTAGCTATTTAAGTTGTGATATTTATTTTTTTATGCATGTTTGATGCATCTATTGTTTACTTTTTGTATTGTAGATTGATGATGGAAACAAAGGCAAGGAAGCAAAAGCAAAGATTGATAAATGATTGAGTTTCTGAATACCTTCAAGCTCAACGAAAAGTTACTCGAAATTTTTTATTTGCTATTTTATATTTTTGGTGATAATTTTGAACATTTGTAATGTGGATTTTCTTTTTTAAACATTTGTTGTATGGATTTGTTTTGTAAGATTTTTTTCCTTTATGACCAGCACATAGATTGCATTTTGAAGGAAATATTTATTTCTTGGTGGGTGTTTAAAATATTATTTTAAAGAATATTTTTTCCAATGATTACGGTTTACCGTTTTAATATGAAAATGAACAATGTGTGTATATATAAAATTTCAGTACTTGAAATTTTATTGTTGGACGGGGGGATTACCCAATACCTGTGGATACTCATGCAATGCTAAATGGGTGTTAAAAAAATCCTCAAAACACTAAATGAAAAATTCTTAAACACGCACCCGAAAAAGCATTGGGTGTGGAAATAGGGGTTGCACCATCTGACTAAACCCACCTTGTTAACATCCTTAGCTACGACATCTTTTAACAAGACAAAAAATTGATACATCTAATATGAATCTTACAAAAAAATATAAAAATATCTAATACATCTTCAATACATATGGAATAGAAATATTAAATATCATCAAAGTCCACCCCGAGAAAAGATACTTTCATTCTCTACAGTCATAAAATATCCATAAAAATGCACACAAAAAAAAAATTTCTTGTACGTTAAAATGAATGTAATAGAATTCTTATAAAATTGTTTGTTATCTATGTCTCATAGAATTCTAATAATTAATAAATATAACATGCATTATTTTGCAAAAATGTAATAAAAATGATAGAAATGCAATAAAAAAAGTCACTTTGTAGCAACTACCACGTTGAATAGCAAAAACTACAAAAATTATTGTTACACATGAAAGATAATCGGTAAAAATTAATACTAATTAGATTCTAATAGAAGCTAAAAGGATCTAATAGTTTCCTTACTTAATTGTAAAATACATAATGCATGATATTACAGATTTATATTAAATCTCTGAAAAATCCATCGAATATTATGTAGCATCTGAATTCAAACTTACCAAAACAAGTCATTTGAAATCATTAAAAGTACAACCACTTGGATTCAGCACACAAGCAACTTCGAAATCAACAAAGCTATAATCATCTATCCAAGATCCATTCAAACGAATAAAAGCGGAAATCTCTTCCACCATCCTTTTCAAAAATGATAAGAAAAAATATAACATAAACGCATAAACATCAAAGGAAGAATTGATTGAATGTGAGACGGAATTGCTTATATTATATGATTCGGTAATAACAAAAGAACAAAAATGAGAAACAGTATAGCAGAGAAGAGATCTCAATTCAAATTTTTATAGAAGAGATCGCAGAGTAGAGTATTTGCATTTTCAATTTGTGGAGAAGAGAAATACGCACAATTCATAGAGCTTATACAAGACGTTTTTCTGTAATTTAAATTAGGAAAATTATGTTGTAGTTATGGCATGGTGAAAGTGTAATTATTTTAGGTAATCGGATTGGTAAATATCGAACCTAAATAATTTAGGAAAACAGACATGATAAACACCCTAAAAAATCACAATCTAATACAGTTAAGAGACAATGTTGTGGATCATACTAAAACAATTTAATAAAACCTAACTAAGGCACAGTTCTTTTAACTGAAACTGAATATACTGAAGCTGAAGTGAATTGAACTGAACGATGCTAAACTGAAATTGAACATACTGAAACTAAACTGAAACTGAAAATATTGAAATTTAATTGAATAATAATTATTTATATCAATAATAACATCATTATCTTTTAACTGTATAATATTATATTTTTGTTTCATTAATTTTATTATGATATTTTGTTGGATCCTTAAATTTTTTTTTTTAGTATTAACCAAAACCACACTTTGTAATATTATTTTGGGACAAATGTAGTTTAATTTAAAATACTACAAAATGAAAAAAGTAATTAAGTTAGTAGTGCAGAATTCTAATGTACAACAAATTTGGGAGATGAACCAAAACAATAGCTAACATGTCGATGAGGATAATGAAAATAATGACATAGACAAATATTGAATTAGAAAAATTAACCTAACCATGAATTATAATATTGTAATTTCTCAATTATATTGTTAGTAGTGTGAATTCTATTGTACAACAAATTTAGGAGATGAACCAAAGCAATATCCAACATGTTGATTAGGATAGTGAAAATGATAACATGAAGGTAGATTAAATTAAAAAAATTAACTTAACCATGAATTATAATATTATAATATTTCTCAATTATATTTTAATAGGTATGTTTTTTAATACTTTATAAATTAATTATTGTCTATTTATTTATTAATAAACAAAATTATTTGTTATTAACAATAATAAATAATCAAATTTTAACATATTATTAATAATATTCTTAAATAATTTTTATTACTTACTATTTACTTTATTTATGATTAATATATATATACCCAGTAGGGTGTAAAATTGGTCAGAGGGGGGGTGAATGACTATTTTTCGAGTTCACTGATAACTTCAGAAAACGTTGCTTCTGAAGTTACTTATGAGTAAGAGATTGTTGCTCAGAATCCCCTTTAATATTTTATGTGTTTCAGATGCGGAAATAAATAAACACAAAAATAAATTAGCAGAGTAAGTAAATGCAAACAGGGATTTTATCCTGGTTCAGCCTCTGCCTAATCTAATCCTTGGAAACTCCTGTACAAGATTCAATCCACTATTAACTCTTCTTCCGGTGAAGAGTAAACCTTTTACAAAGCTCTTACTGAAGTTCCTCCAACAGTCTATGCCTTGCTGAACTATACCAACGCAGGAGTAACGTCCTCCTGTGTTTGAGGCTCCAAGCTGAAGTCCCTTCAACAGCTTCTGGTTCAACGAGCTATACCAACTCAGAAGTACTTCCTTCTGAATCTGAGGCTCTAAGCTTCTTATCACCTTGAGCACAGTTCTCACAAGATCTCTAAGCTTCTCCACACCTTGACGAGCTATACCAATACGGAAGTACCGTCCAATTGTATCAGAGGCTCTGAGCTGAAGTACAGTCCAACAGCTTCTGTGTAACAACAAGCTATACCAATCCAGAAGTCCCTCCTTCTATATCTGAGGCTTTGAGATTCGTCTCTCTCAAGTACCTTCCTTATGAGAACTTAGCTCCTTCACATTAACTTACCCTCAGCTTAGTGTGATTTACAATAGTTTATAAGAGAATAATTTATGTGAACTTCTGAACTTTGTTTCAGTTAGTTCAATTACAAACAGATGAGATTTAAATGTTTACTATGAGAAGGTTGTAAGTAGATTGAGAATTGATTCACTCTTTAATGGTTTTGTTAAGATTCGTCAACCTTCTCCAGTGGTGGAATTCATCCTTTTATAGAGGGAGAGAATAATTTCGTTGAAATTAGGACCGTTGTTGGAAATATTGTCGTTGTCTTTTAATCTAGTTTCTGTTAACAATCCGTTAGAGAGCTCGTCCAACTTTGATCCGCGCCATTTTGTATCAGGTTGATTTTGGGGTCCACTTTGTGCTGCAGATACATATCGGAGTAGCAGGTGAGATTTGCAGAGAAGTTTTTGGTCCTGATTTTGTGACAACTTTTGTCTTGTAGTATGCTTGGGGACAAGGCGCACGGCGGCATTAAATGCAAAGTCAACTTTTTTACTTTTTGGCGTCGAAAGACTAAGTTGACCTTTTACAATCCTCAGAGGGGCTTTTTAACGATCTGAGTCTTGAGTGATCCTCTAAGATATAAAACACTTCTTCTGACTTTAACAGCTACTGAGTTTACTTAGCTCTTCTGACGAAACCTTGTACTTCTGAGGTGAATTCCTTCTGAGCCTTGTTTCTGAACTTTGTTCTTTCGTTGACGTTTGCAATGGTGTTCTTCTGAAATAGTCTGATGTGCTTCTGAACTTGTAATGTTCCTCTGGCGATGTCTTCTAATTACTGCTCATTTATACTTCTGAGTAGTAATGTTCCTCTGAGTGCTTCTGCCAGTTTCTTCTGACGCATTGTTATCTTCTAAGTTCTTATCCAACTCAGTACGTACAGTACTCCATGACTGTCTGTTGAGTTATCGTCTGACTCAGTGCGCAACCGTCTGCTGAGTAGTCTTCACTTAGTTTGTAATCGTCTGCTGAGTGATCATCTGACTCAGTTCGCAATCTATTGAGTAGTCTTCACTTAGTTTATGATCGTCTGCTGAGTGATCATCTGACTCAGTTCTTCGTGACTGCATACTGAGTGATCTTCTGACGCAGTATAAATAGTACCTTGTGTTGTGTGCTGAACTCAGAACTTACAAAACTTCACATTATAAATTAAGAACCCAACAATCTCCCTCATTTTGTTGGTTCTGAGTGAAGTCAAGCACAGGATGTACTTTTTGTACTTACTCCCTCAAACTCCCTCATAATCTTATGCATAATTTTTTATTAATGAATTACAAGGAAGTTAGTACAACGAAGAGTTGTAATTTTGAACAAAAGTAAAAACTTTTTATTGATAGAGTTAGTTTACAAAGTTTTTACAGAGGATGAATTCAAAATTACAAAGGTTTTTCTTTAAGTGCTAGAAATTCATCTTGTTAAGTCTTCTCTGGCTGATCAACCTCCATGGCGCTGGTTGAGGGTTGGTTGGAAATCATCCGCCTTTCCCATATCTCCTTGAAGCTGTGCTTGTCCTTCTCCCTCCACTCAGCACTAACAAGCTGAGCAACTATCTTCTACTCATCAAGCCCAAACTTCTGAATGATGTCTTGAACAGTCTTTTGCATTTGCTTGAAGAGGAGGGACAATCTGCTGAATCAGCCATGCAGCTTTGCTAGGAACAGAGGGAAAGATACTTTCAAGGAATACTTGGAGAGCCTTCTGATTCCATATCCATTGAGTGTTTAGCCCATTAGCCAAATGCTACAGGAACGGAACGATCTCACTGTCATGTGAGCAGAAGGAGTGGAGAGATAGGCCACCAAGCTGATTACTAAGCCCATCAATACTTTTCTGAAGGGCCTTTGAAGTGCTTGCATTCCTTACCACCACTATATCTCTAGCTTCAATTGTGGTCTTGGTAAGGGCAGTAGCATACTTCTGAATATGTTCCTCCATTTCATCCATAGCCTCATTTTTCTTAGCAAATGTAGTCTCAGTAATCTGCTTATGGGCAATTTCAACAACCTTGAAGATTTCTGACTTCAATTCTGTCTTAGAATCTGCAATATCCTTGAGAGTTTTAGCCTTGGATTCATTCATATGCTTCAACATCTCATCAAGACTACTTTGGATTCTCCCTTGCTGCCACAGACAAAAGGCATTCTGAGTCTTGAGCACTTGCACCTCACTCTTCAGCCCCATGGAGTATTCAGTTGTTGTGCTTCTCAATGGCAATCCCCAGAGTAGAGATGACATCTGTTATCTGCTTCTGAATGATCTCCTTTACCCCACTAACTTCATTATAGATTACCATCAGCCCCTTCTCACCGTCTTCCATTATCCCATTCAATTTTTCAAGGGCTTCTAGAATATCCACATAGTTGCTGAGTCTGGTCTCCATGAGAGACTGCAGATGTTGGATCAGCTTAGAGCGTATTTGACTAAGTAGAGGGATCTTAGCAGCCCTTTCCATGATGATCTGCGCCTGCTCTGAGATAAGAGTAACACTTTAAGCTAGTTGGCGGTTAAAAGGAGCGAGCTTGAAGTCCATGATGGAGTTGTTGAGGCGAAGGGCCATGGTCAAAAGATCATCAAGGGTCTTCCCCATTTGATGAAGGGAGTTGACAGGAACAAAGGTGCTAGGATTTCCTCCCTCAGCAATGTCACCAATCATCCATCCTCTGCTGTCAAGAGACTCATCCCCAAAGATCCTTTGCTCTGCAAGTTTGGAGATTAGAGTGATGGAGCTGTTGAGATCCGCCATAACCTTTGGTACAGAAGGACGCTGCTACTGCTACTGAGTCTTGGACTCCCTTAAGATCTGAACTTCATCTTCATCACTTATGTCCTCCAGTAGGACTTTCTCATTCTCATTCTGAGGTTGTTCATCCTCATTAATTTCCTTCCTTATATCTTCTGGCATTAAATTGTATTTTGCAAAAACTGAACGGGCCATAACAACAAACTCATCAGCAGGATCTGATGCTGATTGTTGAGCATTCCATGCAGCCACTTCAGTCTCCTAAGCTTGTTCTTTCTGAGAAGATGATAGGAATGGATCTTCCTCTAGCACATTCTCTTTCAGCAGAGATTGCTTATCACCCTCTTCCTCCTTGTCTCCATTCTTCTCCTCCTCAAATTCATCATTCTTCTCTTCAAGCTTATCATCCTCCTTAGCAGTTTCAGCTTTCTTAGCCTCTTCCTCCTTTTCCTTAATCTCCTTTGATATCTTTTGAGCGATAGATACTGCTACTTCAAGAGGATCTGTGTCAGCTGTTGGATATCCTCCTGGAGTATACAGGAATTGTTGTGGTGTCTTTAGAGAGGCAGTGAAGAGATGAGATGGATCAAATACTGACTTTTGTTGATCCAGAGGAGGAGATTGTAGCTTCTTCTCCAACAGGAAGTTGGTAGGATTTGCCACTTTTAGAGGGGTTGGACTTGGAACCACTAGAATAGCCCCTAAGGGAAAATCAAAATCCACTGAGGTCCCTTCCAAGACCTTACCATCCACTTCCTCTGAGTTATCATCCTCTGTCTCAGAGGTGCTCTTCTCCTTCATCTTGCTAGTGAACTCTTCTGGAGCTGGCATCTTCTTCCCTACTATCATAGCCTTTTTCTCAGCTTCCTCAACTGCTATCCTTATATCTCCCACTGTTCCCTTCCTAGGCACATGAGTGAAGACCTCCACTATACTTTGATTATAGGCCTTAATCATATCATCCTTTTCAGGATCATCTTCTGCAACTACAGTTTCGCCATATGTTTTGGCCTTCTTTTTCCTTTACCTCTTTTCTTTCTTTTTTTCTTTCTCCTTAAACTCCTCATCTTTCTCCACCTCATCTTCCTTTCCTTCAGCAAACTCATTCTCATCCTCGCTTGGAATGACCATTTCAGGATCAAATTCTCCCCTTTTCCTTTTGGTAAGGATACTGATGGGTTGGTTATCCTCTTCATCTCCTGAGCTACTCTCCTCTGAGAGCCTTTGCAAAAACTAAAATTTGTTCATGGAATATGTGATTTTTTGAGCCTTCCCTTCAGTCACTTCAGCAGGAGTTATTAATACTCCCTCAGCAGCAAGTGCCTTACTTATGCTGATTCTGCTTCTCTTAGCCTTAGGGATTTCGTCCTGTTTCAGCACAGGTTCCCTCTGCCTCTTGGGGGAGACGTCCTCAACCCCTTTAGCCACTTCACCCTTCTTTGCTGCCCTCAGCTCTTTCTCTCTTCTCTTCTTCATTATATCCTTCAGTAGAGCCTCTTCCCTATCTCACTTCATGCCGTAATCTACCTTTTTATCGAAGGTCTCCCTCATAATCTCACTACCCATCAATCCTTCTTCATCTGAGTAGTCAATCTCGAATGATGCCACAATTCTGTTGATTAAACCAGCGAGTGTAAAATTGTGGTGAAGCATGTGCTGCATTATGACAATAGGCCAGTTGACATTTCTCTTCTCGACCAGATGCACCAAAATGCAGTTCTCATAGCCAAAAACAGCGTTTGTTGAATTCATCTTCTGAAGAAGAAGATGATGAGCCATAATAAGCTGCCAATATCTTGGCTCCTAAGGCATGTGGGTGCTGATTTTCTCCCCGAACCATCCTTCTGGCATAAATGCCATCCTATCATACTGAGTTGTGTCTTCATAGCCTCTTCTTAGAGAAACTCCTTCATCTTTCAAATGTAGCAGCTCCGCTAAATAGGCAGAAGTAATGACTATCTCCTTTCCTTTGACGTTGGTCTTCAGTTCCCCATCGCTTATAGTACACCTTTGAAGGTTTCTATAGAACTCAGATACTATTTTTGGGAAGGTTTGCTCTTTCAGGCTCAACCATGTTCCGAATTGATGAAATTCGATGATTGGTTTAAATGTGGGTGCTTCAAGAAATGCATTATCTCCCGGAAATCGCTGGGGTATAATGGTGGAGGGATTTGACCTATATAGAATAGGTTCAAAGGTCTTTGGAGGGATTTTTATGACTACTTGCTCTTTAGAATCGGCTTTTGATGATCTAGTTCTTTTGGGTACCATTTGAGAGAAAGGTTTAGGGAATTAGGGTTTTGTAAAGAAGATAGGATTTCTCAGCGAATTTGAAAAGAAAAGCTCTGAGAATTTTTGTAAAGTGTTTGGATGATGAACAATCTTTTCTTTTATATAGAGGTGGTTTCAGAGGGATGGAAAGGTAATTTACCACAGTAACGATTTCAGCATTTACCGTTTAAAATATAGGTAACCGTTAAAAGTGTGATTAATGGATGAATGTGAACAGTTTTAACCTAAAGATCCAGCTTAGGATTCGGGTTTTTGAGTTTTGAAAAGTGGAGCAGTTCGCTGGTTAAATCTTCTGAGACATGGTGCTACCCTTTTAGTTTCAGAAGATGAATGTCGCTTTTGAGACATATTTTACTTCTGAGTGATTAATCCTTCTTCTGAGTAATGTTCACACTGGATTGCTCATGCCAATTTCTCTTCTGAGGAAGGCGAATTGATCTTTGCTCAGAGTTTTGGTAAAGATGTCAGCTCTTTGTTCTTTAGCTTTGAATGAGTATCTCAAACATCAGAATTGATTAAGTTCTTCTTGCATAATCATCATTCAGCTTCTACCACATTCTGCATCTTCAACCATCTTTGGTTCCATGCTAGATGACTAGTCAGCATGATGAGTGACCTATCATCATGCTAAGTTATCCTTTGATGAGGACACGATTCTGAGACACATCAAGAATCAATCTTTCTGGATGATCCTTCTTTGTTCTTGTCTCCTTTGAGCGATCATCATGAACAAGTGCCTTTATTGCTTTTGGAGAATGTTCTTCATCTCCATGCTGTGTATCTAAACTCAGCTAGCTCAAATGATAGCTTGTGTGAGACAGTCTTTACAAACCTAGCATTCCCATTTCTTTTGCGTCTTAATGAGATGAGTGATATCTCATCTCCAGTCATAATTCTTGAGCATCCATTGTCTACATGTTGTATTAGTTGACCTTCTGTGGATCTAAGACTTTTCTGCAAAAATAACAAGTTAGAGTTTTCAAACCCAGTTTCCCTTGGGTTCGGGTGCATTATGATTTATATCTGGCCAAATATAAAAATCATAGAAGCCATTTTTGAACCTGCACATTGAGGTTACATGATTCTTCTTTCCGCAAAAGTTGTAGAATACTTTTGCAGCTTCTTTGGCCTTTTCTTCCTTCAGGGTTCTGGAAGATGAACCATGGTCAGCAAGATTCTGTATTGGTTGCCTCTGAAGTATGATTTTTCTTCTGGCTTGAGGATTTCTCCAAGTCATCTTCTGATATCCTTCCTTTTGATGCTTGGTTGAGCCAATCCTGTATCCGTACTCCTTATAGCTTCTTTGCCTAGGAGTTGAGGATTGACCCTGATACTTCTTTTGTTGAAGGCTTTGCTTTTGAGGAAAGTTGATCTTTTGAGGACCGTTCTTTTTCTAAGGAGTATTTACCTTCTAATGACGTCCTTTATGTTGATGAAGATCTTTCTTCTGAGTGGTTTCCTTCTTCTCAGAAACTGATATACTGGGAAGAGTAATCTTTCCTGATATGTGGCCTTTTAGCATCATTACTCTTCTGCTTGAGGTTGTTTGCATTGACTCCTACCTGAGTCAGTTCTTTCTTCAATTTCTCAACCTCTACTTCAAGCTCTCCTAGCTTTTTGTGATTGGCTTTGGTGGAGTTTTTACTTGCTGTGTCTTGAACACAGAAGCCTTCAACCTTTTCTTCAAGAAGCTTCATGTGCTTCTTGTTTTTGTTTACCTACTTAAGAAGTTGTGCAAGTATTTCCATAACTTAATCAGGAATGTTAAATTTAGAGTTTACCTCATCTTCCTATGATGTTTCTCTTGAGGATGAAATCCTCTCTGTGCTGCTGTGCCATGATTGTACAGTTGGGCACATATTATCAACAGCCATGAAGCAAATATGTGCTGCTTCTCCATCTTCTGAAGAATCAATAATGTTTTCAACTTCGCTATCACTCCATGTAGCCACCATTGCTTTCTTTCCTTTATCCTTTCTGAGTTTAGGACAGCTGGGTCTGATATGTCCTTCTTGATGACATTCAAAGCATGTGTTCTTTTCTTCTCTGGGCTTCTCTTCAGATCTTCTGAGTTTCCCTTTTGAGAAGTATCTCTTCTGGAGTTCTGGCTTTTGAGGAAAATTTCCTTTCTTCTGAAGCCTCTGAGAAGTTCCCGAATTTCTCTTCATGAACTTCTTAAATTGTTTGGCCAATATAGCAATATCCTCATTGTCTACTGATGAGCTCTCATTGACTTCAGCTCTCAAGATTATTGCTTTCTTTGCTTCAGTCTTTGCCTTATCTTTCTTTTGAAAGTTCTGCATAGAAATCTCATGACTAATTAATGAACCAATAAGTTCATCATACTTGTAAGTTTTGAGATCTTGAGCTTCTTCTATTGCTATCTTCTTGGCCTGCCATTTCTCAGTTAAGCTTCTGAGAATTTTCTTTAC
>CATIWQ010241626.1:0-11763 GCA_949673415.1 Euphorbia schlechtendalii
ATGCATAAAAACATGCATACATAACATTCGCATCATGTCATTTACAGGTAAAGACGATGCCTCCACCTCCACATGAGGAACCTACAAGCAAGACGATGGCCCACTCAAGCCTAAAGTCAACATTGCAACAAAAGCCTCCTACAACGGAGTGGTTCTCGGGACATCCTCGAATTTCTATTAAACTTATTTATTCCTCATGTTTTAATTGAAGGGGCAAAAATTTTTGCTTCGCATAAACTCAATCAAATAATTAAAACATTCATCATAAAATGCATTAACATTACCTTTTCTCTGATTTGTTACAGGAAGCAGGTCAAAAGACAACCGAAGAAGGAAACGGTTATCTCGATGGCTGAAGAATGAAACAGTCTCAACCGAAGAATGAAATGGTTACCAACCACAACAGGGACGTCGAAGAAAAAAATGGTCGACCCGCCCACAAGGCGTATCGAACACCTAAGGGATTCTAAAGAAGGAGATGGATAACCCTATGAAGACACAGCGCTAGAAAGGAAGGCCTATGTCATCACCAATTGGGAATAAGAAGTCGCCAGCCGCACCTGTCAGGTATATTCTCAATCCCTCCGCTCTTTTCATGTGATAATACTGGTTATGCAACCAGCAATTATCACACGAGGGGTAGCTATGAGGATGGGATTTTGTACCAGCTCACACGTTCAATGACGATGGCTTTTCGGGATTTTTATCTTTGAATCACACAATTTTCGACCGTGCGATGATCTTCATTTGGGAGTCTTCCTCGTCTCTGAATTTAAAAGGACGTTAATTCAGAAAATTAACTAAAAATATAAAAATACATAAAAAAAAATTCGAAAACCGTTAAAAATCGAATCCGGAGCCTTCCTCGTCGATATCTGGCGAGTCACGGCTCGCCAGAGACCTAGCAAACCACGCTAGGGGCCTGGCGAGGTACGCCAGCAGTCTGGCGAACCTCGCCCTGGCGAGGCTCGCCAGGTTGTCTGGCGAGCTCACCAGCTGTCTGGCGAACCTCGTGAGACCTCTGGCGAGCCTTGCCAATGACCTGGCGACCTCGCTAGAACCTGGCGAGGCTCGCCAGGTTGTCTAGCAAGCTCGCCAGCGACCTAGCGAGCTTCGCCAGGTCTGCTGGCGAGGCTCGCCAGCCTCGCCAAAAAGGGCTGGCAAGCTCGCCAGACTTTTTCCTATTTTGGTAGTCCAGATTTGAGTGGGAGCGATGGCCGTAGATGAAGGAAAAGTTAAAATCGAAAAGTTTATTAGTTCATAATTTGGCATTTGAAAGATGCAGATTAAGGATTAACATTATTAGAAAAACTACACCAACCTCTCTCGAAAACAAAACTAGAGGGCATGAAGGATGAAGAGTGAAAACTTCTTGACAGAAAATCCCTTAGTGTTGTTTGGTTGATATTATTCCAAAACATTGCTTTCAATATAGCCAAGGAAAAGACCATGATGAGTCTATTGGCGGCTCTTACTAATGTCTATTAAAAACCATCAACTATGAATAGAGTTCACCTGTGAGGTGACTATTCAACCTATTGATGGAAGAAGGGGCATCGGTGGCCCAGCATTTGAATGAACTTAACACAATCACAACCATGTTAAGTTTGGTGGAAATTGAATTTGATGATGAAGTTCATGCTTTAATTCTCATGTCATCTCTATCAGATAGCTGGAATAATATAGTTACAATAGTCAGTGGTTCGGTGAATAATACAAAGTTAAAATTTAAAGATGTATGAGATCTGTTGCTGAGTGAAGAAATTCGACGAAGAGAATTGGGAGAATCATCGAACTCTTCAGCTGCACTTAGTCTAGATAGCGAACTCTATATAGGAGTTTAGATTCTAGTAGATTAAAAGTTAGAAGGGGAAAATCTAAATCAAAGAAAGATTTGAAGTGTTACAATTGTGGTAACAAGGACCACTTCAAGAAGGAACCGAAGAAAAATGGTGGAGCAAAAGAGTCAGCAAACATGGCAGAGGAAGCAGGCGATGATGATTCCAAGCATCAATTGTCCAATTGAATCTTGCATCTTTGTTCGGGGGCATCTTTTCACACTACCCCGTGTTATGAAATCAAGGAGAATTTTGTCAATGTTCATTTCTGAAAGGTTCATCTAGCAAATGATGAAACCTTAAGGATCATGGGAAAAGGCGATGTTCTATTAAAGTTTCCAAATAGGACTGCTTGGAAGCTTCGAGAGGTGAGACATATTCCTGGTCTCAGAAGGAATTTGTTCTCTGTTGGATAGTTAGATGAAGAAGGTTATACAACAACCTTCACTAGTTGCGAATGGAAGATTATCAAAGGAGCACTCATCATTGCTCATAGCAAGAAGACTGATACTCTCTATGTCACCTCTAATAACATAGAGAACATTATTGCAGTAGCAAATGCTGATTCAAATCTATGGCACCAGAGGCTTGGCCATATGAGTGAGAAAGGGATGAAGACACTTTTATCAAAAGGAAAATTGCTAAAACTAAAAAGTTTAGACTTAAGCCTATGTGAAGATTGCATCTTTGCTAAATAGAAGAAAGTTACTTTCTAATAGATAGACAAGGCACTTAAGGTGGAGAAGTTAGAGCTGGTCCACACTGATGTTTAGGGTCCATCTCTAGTTACATCCCTAGAAGCTCATTGTATTATATCACCTTCATTGATGATTCAATAAGGAAGGTGTGGGTTATATTTTAAAGAAGAAATCATAAGTTTTTTATACGTTCAGAAAATGGAGAACCATGGTGGAAAATGAAACTAGCTTAAAAGTCTAGTAGTTGAGGTCAGACAACGGAGGAGAGTACTAAAATAAGAAGTTTAGAGATTTTTGCGCTGATAATGGTATAAAGATGGAGAAGAAAGTTCTAATGACACCATAGTAGAACGATGTAGTTGAGTGCACAAATAAAACTATGAATGAATTTGTTATTTATGAGGATACATGCTGGTTTGCCTAAGATTTTATGGGCTGAAGCTATCAACACTGCAGCTTACTTGATCAATCGTGGACCTTCAGTACCTTTTGATGGAGAAATACAGGAGGAACTTTGGAGTGGAAAAGAGAAAAAACATTTCACAATTGAAGGTGTTTGGTTGTGTTTTTTATGTGCATATTGATTCTACTTAAAGAAGAAAGCTCGATACCAAGCCTAACAAATGTTTTGTTGGATATGGTGGTGATGAATTTAGCTATAGATTTTGGGATTATGAAAATTAGAAGATTATCAGAAGTAGAGATATCATATTTAATGAGAATGTGATGTACAAGGATAGGCTAACTGTTGAATCAAAAAACTCCAAACAAGAAGTTGAAAGTAAGGGATTCATTGAGTTTGAGGAAATTTCAGAAAACGAAGTTCAAAATACTCTTGAAGTAGTTCGAGAAGAGTCAAGGATGTTAGAACCAAGGCTTTTAACTAGATTCTCTAGACTAATATAATGCTTCTCGCCATCTATGTATTACTTGTTGTTAACCAACAATGGTGAACCAGAGTGCTACACAGAAGCAATGCAAGTGAATGATTCAATCAAGTGGGAGTCTACTATGAAAGATGAGATGAGCTCACTCATGTCAAATCAGACATGGGAATTTGCTAAACTACCACAATGTAAGAAGGCACTCCAGAATAAATGGATTTACAGAATCAAAGAGGAGCATGATGGGAGTAAACATTACAAAGCAATGTTGGTGGTGAAGGGTTTTCAACAAAAGGAAGGTGTTGATTACAATGAAATTTTATCTCTAATTGTGATACTTACAATAATAAGACTAGTGTTGAAAATAGTAGTTACCGAGAATTTACATCTTAAACAATTAGATGTAAAGACAACATTCCTTCATGGTGATTTGGACTAGGAGATCTACATGAAGCAACTATTCATCACTTTTCTACTGATAAGTTTAATAGTTTGTTCACAAGATTCGGCTATATATCAATGATGCCAAAAACTTGTTCACGAAAAATATAGGTGTTGTCAGTACCTCTTATCAAATAGAAAAATGATGATAACTACAAGTATACAGTTGCGATGTAGTTTTAAAAGATATCAATCCCATAGGGAAGGACTAGTTCTAAAGATCGACAAGGAAGATAAAATAAAGGAAATAAAATATAATAAAGTAAAGGTTATGAAAGAAGGATTAGAATGAAAAATGATTAAATATAGGTATGAAAGATTAGAGAACTTAAATATATAGATTTTCGCTACGAAATAAGGATAGCAGAGAAAGCATGCAAGTTCAACAAAGATGTTACGATTCACTAAACTAATCTAACAGACTTGGTTCTAAATACCCAGATGTTCAATTATTCGCCATAGAGCAACACATGAAATGACTTTTCTAAACCTAGCGCAAACAAATTAAGATAATTATGTAATCTTGGACAACGTCAATACTATGCTTAGTACGGGTCGCTCTCACATAGCCATATTTAGCAAGTTACCATTCCAAAAATGTTGGCTCACTAAACAGCTTTATATCACAGATCCAGTGATTATACATGATATCATTAACCCCGAAACTACTCTTAAAATTAACTCCAACGCATATAACTTGATTAACATAAAAGACTTAACACGAAATACGCATTATGACACATAGACATATCATAAACTTCCAAATAGAAAGTATAAGTAGAAATCAAAGAAAAGTTGTAAGGTATGCCAGTGAAAGCTAAAGTTGATCAAACCGTATCCACTCTTTATCGGGAGCCGTCAATTCCCGCAATTCCTGCATCTACTTTGAATTCAGTCTCAGCCCGTAAAGAACCTCTGCTAGGATGCTATTCTTTGCAAATATCGAACAAACGAATATTGAAGAACGAAAACTTTTATTGATAAGTGGTTTGCAAGTACACTTATACAACAATCGCTCGAGAATATAGAGAAATCTAATGATCGAAACAAGGCTTCAAATCACTTAAGCATTTTCTCTCTAACACTTATTAATGTAGCGAATTCTCTATCTATACACACACTTTATTTCTCTCATGCACTCTAATACTTTCCCTCTTTGGTCGCCCACACTGTGATGCATGAAATTTATGAAGTTTGGAGCCCTATTTATAGATTTCAAAGGGTTACGTCTATCCAAACGAAGGGTTGTGTCCATTGGTGAAAGATTGCATCTCTTCATTGTGATTGGTTGAGAAGCTTTGATTTAATCTATAATGGATAAGCACCTTTTCATGATTGGTTAACTTCTGATAAGTGTCTTTTCATTGGTAGTTGATGGCGGTTGATCATGCTTATTTGGCGATTGGTAGTTAAGAAGATAAAACCAGAAAACCGTCCAAGTTGCGACAGCGATATACATGCCACGATCGTGAATCTTTGATTGGCAGACTACTATTCTGAAGAAGAACAAGTCATGACCGCAAATGATTGTCACGACCGTAAAATGCTTTTTTCTTCAGAATTCTCCTTGTAACTTTACCTATCTTTGACAGCTTCGATCCTAAGCCAAATCTTTGAGTTCCACGCATCTTTTTGCACCTTTTTCACACTTTTTTCATAGAATTCCACTTTAGATCATTTTACTCCCAAGATTTACTTAGTATCTGCATTTGCATAAAAAACAACTACATACCACGTGAAATCTTTTATATGAAGTATAAAAATGACTTAAACTATAGTGTTTAGTGTGTAAAATTATAATGATAATAAGTGTAATTATACACTTGTTAGCAACTAGAAGTCTTCATTAAGGCGGGCAAGGAAAACCTAGTGTTGCAGGTTGAAGAAGAGCTTGTATGGCCTAAAAAAAGCTCCAACACAGTAATATCAAAAATTTGATCGCTTTATGGACAACTACGGTTTTAAGAGATGCCAAGAAAATTATTATTGCTACATTAAGAAGTTTGACAATAGCTTCATCATTTTTTGTTATATGTTGATGACATGCTTGTTGAGGGTTTAGACATGATGTAGATTCAAAATTAAAAGTGGCAATTTTCAGAGAATTTTGTAATGAAAGATCTGGGTACTGCAAAGCATATTCTTAGAATGAGGATCAAGAGAGACATGAAGTTAGGGACTCTAATGTTATCACAGATAGAGTATATTAAAAAGGTATTGTCTAGATTTAACATGCAAGATGCTAAACTAGTGAGCACACCTTTGGGTGTTCATTTCAAACTTTCCAAAGAATAGTCACCAAGGACGGGGGAAGAGCGTTCACATATGGCAAAAGTGCCTTGTGCCTCAGCTATTGGAAGTCTGATGCTTGCCATGGTTTGTACTGTTAGACATGATGTATGCCCTAGAGGCAATTAGGGTAATATATCTTTATTAACTATAATGTACAAACAGTTTCAAATTATTATTAAAAATAATCAAGGCATCTTTGTTACTTATCAATGCTTTCTTTTTATTGTATCTCGCGGTATTATATATGTTTTAATATGTATATGTGCATTGATGAAACAAAGTTCATGACTGATTCATAGCGTAAAAGTGCAAGGACATAGTGGGAGCTATGTGGACTGAGAACTGCACATACGTGTTACTATGAATAGTCTAAATATCCTTAGTCGTAGTTTCATTGAGACTGGACATCAATGGAGCGGATAGACTAGTATGTGTAGGCTTACTCCTTAGATTAGATCCAAGCAGCTGATTCATGAGCTGAAAGTGATACCTTGAGTTAACACTTCAATGTATTCGGGTAATATATTAGGGACTGCTATAAGATAGACACTCAGAAATAACTATACCCATGTGTTGGTGTCATGTCTTATTGCAGTAGCAGTACGAGTATCCTCAGACCTGAGATACCTATTGCCTTATGTAGGAGTTACTATACTTTAGGTCATACTTACTCATATCCTAGCGATTAGGATGATACAGGTGATTGCGGGTATAGCGATGATCACATGTTGGTAAGCTGTGTAGTCAAGATGGGATCCATCGCTCCTGATATAGTAATATAATGGAGATGTACCTTAGGGTCCCTTGTAGAAGTGACACACTCATAAACCTCTAATCAAAGTAGACGATTGTTGGAGCGGGTTTCTAATCGATCAAGATACAAAACGGCTGAGTGGTCACTACACCATATATTGGATCTGCCACCACCGAAATAGTGTCGTATAAAAGCCAAAATGTGTTGGTTTAGGAGAAATGCCTACACTTTTACCAAAAAAAAGAGTCGGGAAATGTAATGTGGCTTTAGCTCCCTATACTGACACTTTTGGTCATTTTTTGCCACATGGTAAAAAGTGTTGGCATATAAGCCTATAGTAACATTTTATTGTCTTTTAACGATATTTTTTAGGTGTTGGTAAATGCATCTAGAATAATACTTTCACTTGATATGGGGACACTTTTGCTATAAATGCTAACACTTTTCATTACTACGTTTTTTTATTTTAGCCAACATTTTTTCTTGTAAATAACAATATATTCAAATTGTTCACTTTTTTATTTTACCAACACTTTTAATAAATAGCCAACATGCTACACTTTAATCTGCATTTGTATACATTTATATGTATATCATACAATTGCAATTCTATTTAATCAAAATATAATTCTTGAAATAACATTCACATTTCACAATTCAGTAACAAAAACAAGTAAAATCCATAAAGTACTAATTATAGCATCCATAAAGAACTAAGAACTAATGATATCCAAAAAGTACTAATCATCATCGTAACATGATTCACAAATCACAACTCTTGTCTCTCTTTGGAAGATACATTATCATTCTCACTTGAACACTCACCGAAGGCATCCAAATTGAGAATTAAAGATGGATTGTCTTGTACCAATTTCCTAAAAAACCACGCCATCTTTTTATTCATTTTCTCCTCCATCTTTTGGTTCATTTTGTCCTCCATCTCTTCCTCCATTTCGCCCCTTAGTTGTTTTTTTATCTCATCAAACCCAGGAATTGTTGCAACAGATTTTTCCCTTGCTTTTTTTGGCACTACATGCCTACCAACAAGCCAAGAAGCTCCATGCGATGCATCACCCTTCAGAATTTGTTCTACACTATCACTTTATGCACTAGATGCACACATTTCTTGAATTGCATTCTATGAAAGAAAGAAATCACCAAAATAGTGCATAAGAAATCACCAAACATTTTAATAGAAAAAAGCAAGAACATACAATGGGCCTCATCATACATAATAAATAGTTGCAAATGAACAATATATATTATGCAATAAAAGACTTGTATTATGAAAAAAGGAAAGAATGTCAGCACACAATTAACAACAATTCATATAACAGCACATAATTAACAGCAGTTCTGAACCGAACAAGCAACTTAGAGCACCCCATTAACAGCAGTTCATATAACAACAGTTCTGATTCCAACAAAATTCTCAACAGTTTTGATTCCAACAAAATTCACCCTAACCCCAACAAAATTCACATAATTTATCAATATTCACAGCAGTTCTGATTCACAACAATATGCATAGCAGTTCTGATTCACAAAATTCACAGAAATTCTGATTCAAAACAATATTCACAGCAATTCACATACACACACAAGATTTCAAGTTGGTAATTTCTTACTATTCAATAGTTAATGACATCATTTTGGGACTTGTACTATCTTCCATCTTTTCGTTTATGCGTAGTGATGAACAATTCTGCTTTCGATGGTCCTTCCTCATCGAGATTTGCAAGTTTCTAACAAAAAAGAAAAATAAATCACATGATTTGATTTGGAATTACTAAAGGAAATAAAGTTATTGAAAAATACTTGAAAACTAGTGATTTGTGTTCTTTAGTCATCAACTGACAGAAAAGATGGGTATCCGTACCAATTTATGTTTTATTTGCGAAAAAAGCTTTAGACCAGCTGTGTGAGGATCACCTACTTTTTTTTGAGCTGTAGCATTTTTCTTAGCCAATTCCTTTAAATTAAGTGGAATAAAAGAATGAACATAATAGAAAAATCGAATATGAGTAACACAAAAACTATCATGATGCAGTATACCTGAACTTTTGCATCCCCCCAATACTTCAACAATGCCTTAAACTCAGCAATAGGGACATCCATCAGTCTTTTTTTCCACTCTTCATCATTGTTATAGGGTTTGCGATGTTTATCCTTTATATCAGCTTTGCGGCCTCTCCATGAATCGTGCAATACCTGCATCACCCATGCTTTTGCTTCTTCGAGGATAATATATTTTTCCTACAAAAGTACAAAGTATACAATTCATATAATAAAGAAATATCACTTGATCACCCAAGCACAATTATAATGCAAACCTTTGTAAACTCCCATAGGGATTCCTTGTTAGTGACTTTATGCTAATTGATGAAATCTAAGGGCACATATAGTCTGGCTAAAGTCCCCAAAAACCTGGTGAACTCTGTCACATTGTTGTCCTCATCTGAAATTGTTTGATGTAATTCATTCAAAGAGATCACTCTTCTTGGCTCTGGCCCTCTTGCATGGACCAATAACAACTTATTTTTCCCTCTAACCCTTTTCTTCTTAACTTCCTTTTCCACAGTCTCAGCTATTAAGGACACATTAAACAATTGAAACATATGAGAATGTCTAAAATTTGGAGCTTTAAGTGTAAATCTGTAAAATTACAATACTAAAATAGTATTTGAAAAGCTCTGGTAATTGATCACCTCTAATAACTTCATCATTACTGGTGGGAAAACTCTGGTTATTTATCACCTCATGTGCTTGCTGCTTTTAGCGTTCTCTCAACGCAATGAATTAGGCCATTGAGCCCACACCTTTATTAATTGGTCTCTTCAATTGTGTAAAAAAACTCATTACTGAAGGAGGCAGCTCTGATAAACACAATATATGAAAAAATCTACATATTATTCATTGAATGAAGACCTGAATATATACAATATTTGGAAAAATCTGCATATTATTTCAGTTGAATTAATTAGCATATATACAATATTTGGAAAAATCTGCACATTCTATTTATGATTAATGTTAGAATGATGGATGATCCTTTTGGTGTTTTACAAGATCAACTGTTTATGATAGAAGGCCACAAGTAATGTCTAATGCATGATGATGCAATGAATCATTTTTTATATTTGATGACAAATGAACTATAGAGCAATTAGATGATTAGTTAATCATGGAATGGAAAATTGACAATAATAAAAGCAATTATGTTAGACCATATTATCAAAATAATAATCTATTATTTGTTTGTGATCATTTCAAATAAAACTATACTTTACAGTCATACATATTAGCGAAATAATTGTCATGAATTACTGTCCTAATATGTTTATGGGATTTTTCTCATATATATATATTCCCTAGTGATATAATATTTTTCAAAATGTTCTAGTTTCCAGGGGATCTATAACGGCTTTAACCTTCAACCCATTTTAGAATGAAAAGATAGAAAAGCTCAAGCAAGTAGGAGATTTAGGAACACACCCAGGACCCTAACTAGTTTAAAACAACAGCTTATAAAATGCACAAAGTGGAATTCAAGTAGCAATGTATGAGCCACATTTCAAAGCTGGTAGAGTAAATAACAGATTACAATCTAACTCTCACAACATAAACAGCTTACCTTTATCGATTTGCAACCGCTAACATCCCTATCTATCTCTGGATTTGCATGAACTTCTTCGTGTACATTTGCCTCAACTTCTTCCTCTACATTTGCTGGCTTTCAAAAAAATCAAGAAAAAAACAATCAATATATAGAATAAAATTAGAGGCATCAAAATCTATGACTACCGGTACTTGTCAACAAGTAATGAATCAAGAAAAATTATAGAGAAATCATCTTCATCATTTCCAGTCACTTCCTTCTCAATAGTAGTACTTACTATGACTTCAGCCGTTGACACTTCTTGATTCTGTTGTCTATTTAAGCGCTTCTTTCGAGCTAGTTTAGGAGTGGTTGATTTTCCATCATCCATCTTAAGAACAAGCTAATGTTATTAATCAAGTTACAAAAAATAATTTAACATTATAGTTAGGGAACATGGGCAAAGAAAGTACCAATTCTATAACCCCCTCTTTTGCAAGCGTAATTGATTGTGAGCGAGTCATGCATCTTGTTGCACTGGTAACCTGAGCCACAACTATAATTTTTAATTTAGAGGCAAAAAGCAACATAAAAATTAATAAAAGTAGAAGTGAAACCACATGAACCTTAGAGATAGGTTCACACACATCTTCTTCACTATCAGTCCCACTGTCATTTCCAGGATAGTACCCTTCCCTACCCTCAAGTTCTTGTGCTTTATCATTCATTTTATCACCTCATGGAACACCCACATTAACAGACAACTGCTTCAACTTCAAACTTGCAAGGACTTCATTGTTACTCTTTATATTCTTCTTTCTTACAAGTTCATAAGGATTTGTCTCTTCAGGTACAGTCGTTTCTACTGCCAACTTCCTCTTAGCATTAGAAGTGGTTGCATTTGTCTTGCTCTTTTTTAGTTGTTGCACTTTCAATTTTTTGATGGTGACAAACTTATGCTTTCCAGCTACAAGTACACAAATTCTTGTCATTAGGTAATGAAATAAAATAAAAGTTAGGCATTAGCATAGTATGTTA
Source organism: Euphorbia schlechtendalii (assembly GCA_949673415.1). NCBI lineage: Eukaryota > Viridiplantae > Streptophyta > Magnoliopsida > Malpighiales > Euphorbiaceae > Euphorbia > Euphorbia schlechtendalii. The sequence continues at coordinate 11,544 of CATIWQ010241626.1, forward strand.
GTAGTCATATATAACATTAATTGGCACAACTTTAATTGCTACAGCTCATGCATTGTGGCCAATGATTAAATTTAGACCCCAACTATAATATAAGTATAATTACTTTCAGTGGCCACAACTCGGTCATGATCAAATAAATTATTTTCAACAATTTAGGCAGCCAACTGTTAGCAAGAAATAAAAGTTAGCAATAAATCAGAACATTACCTTCAATAAAATT
>CATIWQ010241627.1:0-11164 GCA_949673415.1 Euphorbia schlechtendalii
ACATATATATATATATATATATATATATATATATATATATATATATATATATATATATATATATATATATATATATATATATATATATATAACAATTAATACAACTTTCTTGTTCCTAAGTAATTTGAGAGGCCATAATACTTTAAATAAATTATTTAATGAACTTAAGTTTCAATGATAGTTTTCTATTTATCAAGAAAAGCTTTTTCAGCTTCAGTTTTTTTACTCACATTATACTAATTATCATTCGTATTTTCTATTAATAAATTATTTTACATGAATAAAATAAATTAATTTGTAGGTTTGTGGTTCGGGTTTGAGATTTGATTTTAATAGAAGCCCGGTCCGACACGAGCCCATATTAGTTATTCTTTTGTAAGTTAAGCCAGCTTAGATTACCAAATTTTAAGGCAAACCCGGTTAGACCTGGTCGGAACCCGGCCCAACCCAGCCCAACCCACCCCACCCCATGCTCAACCATAGTTACAATTGTAATAATAACAAGCATAAACAACCAAGGCATTTTAATTTTCATTCATAATCATGTGTATCAGGATGCACAATAATAACTTTTTTATTATGATAGCTTCTGCTAAGTTAATATATTGGAAAATTAGACATATATAAATGACAAATCTTACTATAATACAATTTATAAGAAAAAGAATCATTTTCATAAATAAAATTAATATCAAAATTTATAATTTAGTTATAATTGAATTTATATAACTTTCTAAATTTAAATTTAACAAAATAAGCTTACTAAAAACTTAATATAGTGGAATTTAATTAAGTTGAAATTGAATTGATTGATGTTCACCTCTCACCTTAGCAAATAGAGAAAAGATACGACGAAGCAAATAATTAATATGTGAAATGATAGAGAGGAAATCAAATTTATTTAAGTAACTAACTGAATATTAAGTTTGCGGACCACAATGCACGCATTATGTTCCTGCCGGAAAACCATCCAAAAAAGTACCAAAATTATCATATAAAAAGATCTAATAATTTTCATCAAACGGCTGGAATTAGTTGATTGAAAATGACATAAAATGGAAGGTACGAGATGAAGCAATATAGTTGAGACAAAGGGTGGGGTCAACTTGTAATTATTACCTGACCTCGCATTATTGTTTTGATTCTTAAATGGTTGGGCTTCTTATCAAATAATTGTTGGGTAATTAATTCGCATACCTCAAAAAAAATTAAATTTCCTTACTTCTACAATCAAAATTTATTATTCATTTTAATATTTTATTAGATTCTTTTTTATTTTTATCCTTATTCATTTGTTACTATCTTCTCTCTCCTATTTAATTTGAATTTTACAATTTCAAACCTCCATATCTCACAAATCGTTAATTTTTTTGAATCGACGCTTTGAATTTTTTTTATCGTTTTAATTTTATCTTTAAAATGACATACACTTTAAATTTTTCGAAAAAATAAAATATTTATTGTAATTTTATACATAGTATAATAGCTGTATAATAAAATCATAATTTTATATGAAGACGTTATACAATGTATAAAAGTGGTATAATGTTATGTAAAAAAGAATATATAGAATACATTATACCACTTTTATATCATGTATAACGTTTTCATGAAAAAGCAGTAAAAACAAGTATTATACAACTATTATACAATATATAAGACTACGATAAATTATTTTTTTACTAGAAAGTGAATTTTGTTGTAAATATAACCACTATTATACCATGTATAAGAGCTTTCATATAAGGTTTAAGGTCTTCATGTCATAATTTAATGGAAAATCAATCCTATTATGAACATAAAAGAGAAATAAATCTATATAAATTCATTATACAATTTTACACCATTTATAAAGTCTTCATGAAAATGCAGCAAAAATGGCATTATACCACAATTATACAGTGTATAAGAATGCGAGACATTAATTTTTATTTCGAAAAAAACAAAGTATATATCATTTTAAATATAAAATTAAGACGAACAAAATATTTGAAAGCGTCGATTAGAAAAAATCTACGGTTTGTGAGATATAGACGTTTGAAGTTGCAAAATTTAAAATAAATAAGAAAGAGAATGAGTTATAAGGGTTGACAAAGTTAACTTAAAAAAAGGTAAAAGAAAAGGAATATTTCTTCTTTTTATATAAAAGAAAAAAAATTCTTAATTTGTAAAACACTAAATTTTAAAAAGAAAATATGATAAATAAAAAAATAACTCATAATTGTTTGCGCTAAACCAACAATGTTATGGGCCGGGCCTTTTCAACAATTTCCCCTATGGACCTTTTAGTTATTGATCAATTAATTTCATTACTGGAAATTTTGGCCAAAAATGTACATAACTTTATTCAGTGAGATTGGCAGAATGCTTTGGATCTTTATTCCATTTCTTCCAAATGAAAACACAACTTTATATACAATATTATAGTAGTGAATTTTTATTTAAAATTTATAAAAATATAGTTAATTTCTTAAAAACTAAACATATAGAGTAATTTTATTGATTAGTTACTCATTTCTCTTTGATTTATTAGTATATTTCAGAACAAACAGTTAAATACTAAGTAAATAATCTGCCCTGACCTTCAGATTAATATGATTGACGAACAACTCGAGAGCATATCTTTCTTATATTATTTGATATTGTACCATGATTTTAACCGTAGAACAAGGATAGCTCTCTGGTGAATGAATTTGTTCCAATAGGGAATGAACCTTTTTCCCATAAAATGACGTGAATGTTACGAAACAAAATAATAGGTTTTCAACGCAAAAATAAAAAATATAAATGTATGCATTGATATAAGTGTTCTTTATGCATGTATCACGTATATCGTTGATGATATGTAGCTCAAACACGTGCATTTGATAATTTATTTGAGTATGCATAATAGAGCTAGTTAATTGAATGTGTTAGAAAAATAAAAGTGATACGAATGTTACAAAATAAAGTAATAGTTATTTAGCACAAAAAATACAAATGTATTCATAATGTAGTTCTTTATGCATGCATCATATATATCGTTGATGATTATTCGTTAACACATCGCAATTAATACTTCATATATTGTGTATGTATATACAAAAGAGCTAATTAATTCAATGTGTTAGAAAAATAAAAGTGATAAGAATGTTACAAAACAAAATAATAGATATTTAACACATAAATACAATGTGTTCATTAATGTGGTTCTTCACGCTCACGCATGTACCACACATGTCATTTCGCATAAATTTCGTGCATTTTATACTTCACATCATGTATGCATAAGCGAGTTAATATAACGTGTCAATAACACAAATATTACAAAATAAAATACTAGACATTTAGCATAAAAATAAAAATGTATGTATTAATTTAGTGGTACGAGGTAAATTTTTGTTTGTATTATGTCCCAATTTATTTTCCTTAAAGCATCTAAGTCTTTAGTTAATCAAAAATTGTTTATTTACTAATGATGTTGGTATTTGATAATTGTACAAAAATAGAAATCTTCAAACTAAATCTTATTATTTGAAATCAACTACTATGTTTTTTATATCAAAGCAAGTTGGGTTCGTATCCGAGTGTTCTAAATATTATTTTGAGCTATTATAGTCCATCTAGTAAAAAATAATAGTATTTTTTTTCATGAGATTTGTAAAGATTGTTAATCGCTTGAAAGAAAGAAAAATGGAGATGGAAAACAGAGCTGGAGAACTCTATGAATTGTATTATTTTTGTTAACTTGATTTACAGATAATCACATTCTTATATACAATGAAATGTAAGCGTGTTAACTAAGATAACAAACTCCTAACTAACTTTGACTAGTCTTTGATAGTGATAGCTGGAGTCATTGGGAGTTTGATTATAGTGCCAACGAACTTGGTTGAGCTTGGTTGTAGATGAAGCTGAGTTCAAACTCATTTCCAGTGATGGCGCCTTTCACTGTGGGCTTGGGCTTAGGTCCATTACTTCTACAACCCCTCCTCACAACTAAAGGAATTTAGTTGTGGACTAAATCAATGAGACCCATTTTGGCAAGTGCGGGATTCATAAAATTTAAAGAGCTTGGTTTGGTAAAAAGATCAGCTAGTTGTTCTTTTGATTTTACATACGTTTGAAGAAAAACTTGATCAACATAATCCCTTATTACGTGGCATCGATCTCCAGGTGCTTCGTCCATTCGTGAAAGACTGGATTTTTGGCGATTGCAATTGCAGCTTGGTTGTCACAGTGAAGCTGTATTGGAAGAGGAATTTCTAATTTGAAATCCTTTGATAGGTAACTAATTCATTTTAATTCTCCTCCCGTGTGACTCAGGCTTTTGTACTCTGCTTCCGTTGCCGATTTACTTACTGTCGTTTGCTTTTTGGTTTTCCAGGAGATGAGTGTTTCCCCTAGAAAAATGCAGTAGCCAGTGATAGATCTTCGAGTGAGCTTGCATCTTCCCTAATCAGCATTACAATAACCCTTGAGTACAACGTTGCTTGTGGAAGGATAAAAAAGGCCTTATTGCAAGGTACCTTTAACATATTTTTGGAGATGGATTGCTAGTTTGTAATGTATCTCGCATGGTTGTTGCATAAACTAGCTTAACTGTTGTGTTGAATGTACTATGTCTGGTCTTATGCAGTTTGCCAATTATCATCCTATACTTCTCTGGATTTTTTATTTGCTTGCTTTGTATAGATAGATCAATGCCATGTGGTAGTGGACTTGAGGTTGCAGATGCATCCATTAGACCAATGTTTAGTAAAATATCCCTTGCATACTTTATTTGTGAGATGACAATTCCAGCCTTTGTTCTATTTAGCTCCACCCCTAGGAAATAACTTGCTTCTCCCATATCTTTGATTGTGAACAATGAGTGTAGATACTCCTTTACTGCTTTAATTTCCTTAAGATCAGAACCACTTATTAAGATATCATCCACATAGATTACTAGTGCTGTAAAATGTGTGCTTGAGCCCTTGATTAATAAGCAATAATCATTAGCTGATCTCCTGAATCCATAGGATAATAATTTTGCAGTTAATTCCTTGTTTCATTGCGTTCCAGCCTATTTCAAACCATAGAGGGACTTGATTAATTTACAGACTTGGCTCTTTTCTACCTTAGTGTAGCCTTGTGGTGGTTCTAGGTAGACTTCTTCCTCTCAAAAACCATGCAAATAGGCATTGTTTATGTCTATTTGATGTAATTCCCACTATTTCATTGCTGCAATTGCAATCAACATCCTTACAGTCACTGTCCTTACTACAGGACTAAAACTTTCAAAAAAATCCACCCCATGCTTTTGATTGTATCCCTTTGCTGCAAGCCTTGCCTTGAATCTGTCCACTTCACTATTTGGAGTGTATTTTATCCTGTAGATCTATTTAGATGCCATTAGCTTCTTTCCTTCTGGTAATTCAGTAAGCTTCCAAGTTTCATTTTTCTCCAGTGCTTCGATCTCTGTTGATATAGATTTTATCCCATTTGGATCATGTGAAGCTTCTAAGAAGTCTTTTGGTTCCTTTTGTTCATGAACTTTGCTTAGAAAAACCAGGTTTGTGGCTTTTTCACCAATTGCCTGTGTTATATATTCTGATAACCAAGTTGGCTGTTTGATGCATCTACCTGTCTTTGTGATCTGCCTTGTTTCTGCCTCCTTTGTTATTTTCTTTTCAGCTTCCTTTGCTTCTTGTTTTCCCTTTTGTGAGTAAGGGAAAATGTCTTCCTGGAATTGGATATCTCTGGAAACTAGTATTTGATCTGTCTCTAGGTTCAACACTTTCCATGCCTTTTATCCTTGTAAAAAGCCTAGTAGGATAGCTTTGTGAACCCTTGCTGTGAATTTGTCTTTATGTGGCAGTGTATTTGTGTAGTAACAATGACACCCAAAGACTTTAAAAATTTCATAGGATGGCATTTTTCCATATAGAACTTGATGAGGACTTTTCCAGCCTAGTAATTTGCTTGGCAAGATGTTGATCACCGATGTAGCCATTAATATAGCTTCCCCACAAAACTTCTCTGGTATTTGAGCTTGCATTAGTAGTGATATTGAAACTTGTAACAAGTGTCTGTGCTTTCTTTCGACCATCCCATTCTGCTGAGGTGAATAAGGATAGCTTCTTTGATGTGCTATCCCCTTTTATTGTATTAGATTAGTGCATTCATTGTTGCAGAACTCTGTTCCATTATCACTTCCTATGCTCAGCACTTTTACACTAAATTGTCTTTCCACATTTGCTAAGAAAACACTTAAAGCATGAACTGTTTGTGATTTATTTTGTAGTAGAATCACCCAAACTGCTCGTGAGTAATCATCCATAAGTGTTAAAAAATACTTTGCACCTATAATGCTAGGTAATTGGTAGGGAGCCCACAAATCTACATGTATTAACTGTAATGCTCTAACAGTTTTAATACAACTTTTTAAGAAAGGTACTCTGTATTGTTTAGTAGTATGACATACTTCACATTCAAACTTGCCACAAACTGCATTTATACTAGGTATATGTGACAGAACTTTACTTGATGGATGGCCCATTCTCTTGTGCCAAACTTCTTCTTTTCCACCTTCATTACTACTTTGACAAAAATTCACCTTTCCCAATAGCTGCTCACCATATGAATCTTCCTTCAATCTATACAATCCATTACTCTTCCAAACTATTTCTATAGCTCTCTTTGTAGCTTGGTCTTGCAAAATGAAGTAGTCAGGGTAGAATTGTACCTAAATCTTTAGATCCTGCAATAGTCTTCCTACAGATTGTAAATTGAACTAAAATTTTTTGAGATACAGGACATTTTTCAGTGTTAATAGGTTAGATAACCTCACATCACCCACTTGATCTACTTTTTGTTTAGTGCCATCAGGTTGAATTACTATGTGGTTGTAGCCACCTTTCTTCAAATTTATGAATAGTTATTCTTGTGAACTCATGTGGGAAGTAGCCCCACTATCAATGATCCATTCTTTATTAGCTACTTTCAAAATCATTACTTGAGTATCCTGCAAAAGCTGAGAAATCTTCATTTTGTTCTGCTACATTAGAATAAGAAACTGGACTCTCTGCAATTCCTTTTCCTTTTAGCATTCTGAACATTTCTTGTGCTATGAAATTCATCTGTGGTGTTGTAAGATTGTTGTTGTGGTTTCTGCTTTCTTCATTCTTGACATTTGTGAAATCTTCTTCACTATATGCAATGTGTGCTTGAGATACAAGGGGCTTTCTCCTTTCTTCACGATACCAATCCGGATATCCAATGAGTTGAAAATATTTCTCTCTGCCGTGGCTAATACTGTTACATATTGTAGATTTTATCCTTCTTTTCTTTGAAATTTTCCATTGAATCTGCTATTAAAACCAGAATTCCCACCATATCCTATGTTCTTTTGTGTGAATCTGTTGGCATAATTTGCAATATCAACTGGTTGCTCTATGTTGACTTCTCTTTTCTTTTCTATTCTCAAGATCATTGCATAAGCTTTATTCAAGCTAGGGAATGGATCTAGTAGCAGTATTTGGCCTCTTACTGCATCATAAACCTCATTAAGCCTATCAAGAACTGCATCAACTTATCTTCTTCATTAAGATTGCTGATTTTCTTGTTTAAATCGCACACACAGTTGGTTACAACACCACAAATACAGACTGGATGTTTTCTTAACAATTCCAATTCGTCCCATAGTTTCTTCAATTGAGTGAAATAGATCATGACAGATAGATTACCTTGTGCTAATAGGTTAATTTCTCTCTTGATTTGATATAGCCTAGGATCGTTGCTTCTCCCAAACCTTTCTTCCAATTCTTTCCAGAGAGACTGTGCGCTTTCTGCATGAAGGAATGCCTCTGAAAATTGCTTTGCAATTGAGTTTAGGATCCAAGAAGTCACCATACAGTCATTCCGCCGCCACTGATTGAACAAAAGAGTGCCTTCTGCCGGGAATACTGAACTTTCTTGAATGTAGGACAGCTTTTCCTTTTCTGTTAGTGCTCTTCTTATGGTTTTGCTCCATGGAAGATAGTTTTTGCCATTAAAAAGCGCTGCAACAATTACAGTTCCTGGATTCTCTGTTGGATTGATGACATTTGTGACTGAATCTTGATTAGAACTTTCTTCTTCTATATTCCTGATCGGATTGAATTAATTTCCCTTAGCCATTAGCTAGGCTCTGATACCATGTGAAGTTTGTTAATCACTTAAAAGAAAAAAAATGGAGATGGAAAACAGAGCTAGAAAACTCTGTGAATTGTATTATTTTTGTTAACTTGATTTACAGGTGATCGCATTCTTATATACAATGAAATGTAAGCGTGTTAACTAAGATAACAAACTCCTAACTAACTTTGACTGGTCTTTGACAGTGATAGCTAGAGTCATTGGGAGTTTGATTGCAGTGCCAACGAACTTGGTTGAGCTTGGTTGTAGATGAAGCTGAGTTCAAACTCATTTCCAGTGATGGCGCCTTTTACTGTGGATTTGGGCTTAGGTCCATTACTTCTACAAGATTTACCTTTTCTTATTAGTTGACTGAATAAATGGGGTGAGAATAAGAATATGTCATGATAGAAATCAACCTTAATTATAGTATGACGAGATTAATGTTTTATCAAATTATGAGAAATCTATATTTGTCAAAAAAAATTATTATATTATTTATGTTTAAGTCGAATTATTTTTTTTTATTGACAGAATTGTGTTACTCCATTTCTTAAATCACTTGATAAAGAGATGGTCTTACAGTGGAAGCTTCCAAGGCGGTCACCCATAACCTCACAAAAATAAGGGCCCACATTGTTAGTATTTATAAATGAAAAACTTCATTTTTCCTTTCACGTTATTGATTAACTAACTAATTAAGTATAATTAACTAATTAATTATAATCTTTATTTATTTTAAGCATAATTTTTTCTTGGAAAAATTGACTTTGACTATCCTTAACTTACTTCTAAGTTGCAAATTTTAAGCCTAAATATTGTAATATTAACTTCGTAATTACTTTTTTTCATATTTTCGCTTAGAGCTCTAAAATTTGTACGATCGGCTCTGACTTGATATATTTTGTTGATTTTTCACATAAATTTAAGTTGGGTAGTATATTTATTTATTTGAAAAGGAGTTATACGCTGTTACTACATTGGAAAAATGAATTTTCACTTGATTGTGACTCCAACATCTAAATATGGTATCAAATAAGAATATATGAGGAGTAACTCATTCTAGTTTTGACTAATGGTATATGCAAGAACCTATAGTTCTTCACTAAAGCTCATATATGTATTAATATATATATTCCAAACAAGGAAAATTACAATACAGTAGTTTCTAGGCAAATTCTATTCTACCCTCCTTTGCTTATTATTTTGTCTCCTTTGTTTCTTTCCTTTTCAGGTTAAAATATTTTTCTTAGTAAAGTTCGTTCATTTACCTCAAATTCAAGTTCATTGTGCAGTATCAACTCTATGATTCTGAGCCAGAATTCAAATTTCTTACGAATGGGTAATGAAAAAGATGGTGTAAATACTAAGTTAAACGAGTCATATTCGAGTCACGCACTTGTTAAACCTTCGATTTAAAGGGTAGTAAAGTTCTTCGGTTGCTTTTTTATTTGTGTTTACCTTCAATTTCTTTCTATTTCTGCCAATAAATGTATAACTTTTTTCTTAGTCCTTGGTGGACTATTTTGTGTAACATCATTTCCTTTCCTTTTTTCACATTTTGTGATATATTCAGTCAATCAATTTGGCCCCTTGAAGTCAACTAACTATGATCGGAAGCAGGAATTTTAGCCTCATTTTCATGGTTATGTGTGTGACTGGGTTGATTTGGTTAATTAATTTTAGATGTGATGCTCTTCATTGGTGATGTATTAAGGTTTTGTGATGGTAATTATTTCATCTTTTTGTTCATTTGATGTAGCTAAATGTTCCTTCTTAGGTTGGAGTTTCATCTTAAATAGTGGAAAAATATTCACAGATTCATCAGCAAAGAAGTCAAGAACCTCTTGTAAATAAACCATTAAGACACTTGGATGATGTCGGAGAAGATTTTGATTCCGTGACGATTCCAATACCTTCCACCAAAACATAATTCTTCATGCATGTATACGGATGTCGTTGATGATCAGTACGTTACATTTAATATTTCATGTTGTGTATTTCGAGCACGTTGGATCGGAGTAATCTAAATATTATTTCGAGCTATCACAGTCCATCTACTAAGAGGTATTATTAGTATTTTTTCATGAGATTTACCATTTCTTATTAGTTGACTAAGCTATAATGAGGTGAGAACTAAAAATATGTCCAAATAGAAATTAACCCGAATTATTATATGATGAGATTGGTGTTTCATGTCATCCAAATTGAGAGAAATCTATTATCAAGATTTGTCAAAAAAAAAACTGTTAAATTAATACATGTCTAAGCCAAATAAATTTATTTTCTGGACAAAATTGTGTAAATCCCTGGATTTCATCACCTGGGTTCGACTTGGTTAGGATAAAGTATATTTTTTATTTAAAAAGATTTTTACGCTACATTGGACTAAAATGAATTTTCACTCCATGTAACTCCAACTTCTAAAGATAGTATTAAATAGGAATATACGAGAAGTAACTCATGCCAATTTTGACTAATTGTATCTGCAAGAACCTATAGTCTTTTACTAAAGCTTATATATGCATTAATATACATTACAAAAAAGGAAATTTTAATACAAGAATTACTTTGGCAAATTATATTCTACTCACCTTTGTTCTGTATTCTGTTTTAAGAAAGTGCAAAAAGTTCTCTCCTTTGTTTCTTTGTTACAAATTTATTCTCAGTAAAGTTTGTTCATTTACCTCACATTCAAGTTCATTGTGCAATCACAAACTCACGGTATCAAATCTGCGAATTCTGAGTCAGGAAATCAAAATTTTTACGAATGGGTGATGAAAAAGATGATGTAAATACTGAGTTGAATGAGTCACATTCGAGTCACATATTTGTTGAACCTCCAATTCAAAGGATACAGTATAATTCTTCGGTTGTTTTTTATTTACGTTTAACCTTCAGTTTCTTTCTATTTCTGCCAATATAATGTGTAACTTTTTTCTTGGACCTTGGTTGTTTCATATGAACATCAATTGTTTGTTTTCCTTTCCTTTTTCCACTTTTTGTGATATTTTCAGTCTATCTATTT
>CATIWQ010241632.1:0-23310 GCA_949673415.1 Euphorbia schlechtendalii
CCAAAGCTCTCTCATCTACACCATAAGGTAACCTCCAAATAACAAAAAGAAAGAAATTTCAACTACTGGGAAAGCAATAGATGCAATTAATCAACATGCTCTTGTTTCGTGACATGGTAAGATAGTAAAAAGGGCATTAAAGCAGATCATCCAATATTAAACCCAAATACAAATACTTTGAATTTTAGTTCAATCTTTCCTTTTCTGTCAAAACAAAACTATGCTTTCAAATTTGTACATCGGAAAAAATGCAAATAATTGCACGAAACCTCCAGCAATTAATCAAATTAGAATACAACAGTTTCTACTGAATGACCAAATTCGATTGAAAAACTCATTTATAGGTAAATAAATCATGATTTTCGCATATCAGAACAAAACTCAAAAGATCAAAAGCGGGAAATGAAGCAAGCATCAAAGATACCTCGCGGTCGGCAGCATCGGTTCCTTCATTGTTATCGCACTCTGCAAAACGATAGCCATAAAAAATCAAATAACAAAGAAAAGTTAATAATATGTAATCTGGACCAGTGAGGATGAAATTACAAACCGAGGGCTCTTCTACTCCACATGAGCTTGAAAATGGCATGAATTAAATTCTCAATCCCAGGCCAATGGCGATGCAATTTTGGGACAGAAAGAAGGGGATGTTATTTTTGACTGAAAAAATTGAAAAGGAATCAAGTGAGAAGATGAAAGAAAGAGGAAACAGTGAGCAGAGGAGGATGACAGAGAGAAAACCACCATAAGAGAGAAGAAAAACCAACCTAAAAGTGGTTGTCGTCGCCGGAAATTGGAGCTCTGTTTGATCTTTGCCAAACAGGGAAGACGCGGATGCAACGTAAATTATAAGAGATAGGGTTTATTTCTCCTCTGTTTCCCACTATAACCTGTGTATTAGCATTGCGAACGGTTGTTACGTAACAACCATCCGCAATAACCTTTGTATTACGGACGGTCGTTAAGTAACGATCGTCCGTAATACTATAATAAGTATTGCGGACGGTTGTTACGTAACAACCGTCCGCAATAACCTTTGTATTACGGACGGTCGTCCGTAATACTATAATAAGTATTGCGGACGGTTATTATGTAACAACCGTCCACAATAACCTTTGTATTACGGACGGTCGTTAATTAACGACCGTCCGTAATACTATAATAAGTATTGCGAACGGTTGTTACGTAACAACCGTCCGCAATAACCTTTGTATTATGGACGGTCGTTAATTAACGACCGTCCGTAATACTATAATAAGTATTGCGAACGGTTGTTACGTAACAACCGTCCGCAATAACCCTTAATTATCCGCTTCGTCATTCCGTCCATACTTTTACAGACGGTTTCTAGTATAACCCTCGCAAATGGTGCGTCCTAATAAGCCATTTTTGGACTAGTGAGATCTAGTAGTTAACTGGTAGTGTTCTAGTATTGAGTTTTTTTTATTACCTCTATCTTTTTTAAAATCTAATTTATGTATTTTTAATCATAATAATGAACTAATTTAGTTGTTAACTGGTAAGAATTTGGTTTTTAGGTTGTTGAAACCTCAAATTATTTAACATGTAGAATTATTCTTTGTATTTCTCAAATTGAAGTGATCTAGTGTAGTTAACTAGTAGGAACCTAGTATCTAACTGGTAGTCAACTAGTTATTATGTTGTTGTATCCCCTGATATTTTAATAAATAGTTTTAAGGTTTTTGTAAACCTAGTAGTTAATTGGTAGAAACCTAGTTTTTAGGTTGTTGAAGCCTAAAACTTTTTAAAATCTTGTATTTATTTATTGTAATTACTAAAATGAACTTATTTGATAGTTAACTGTTAGGAATCTAGTTTTTAGGTTGTTGAAGCCTCAATCTTTTAAAAATTCTGTTTTTATCCATTGTAATTACTTTAGTATACTAATCAAGTAGTTAACTAGTAGGAATCTAGTATTTAGGTTGTTCAGGCATCAAACCGTTAAAAAACTAGTATTAATCCATTGGAATCACTAAAATGAACTAATCTATTTGTGTTTTTCCAATCTCAAATGCATGCCTAACTTAATCTTCTTTGTTTTAAAATTTTCAGCAATTACGGTGTTTACATTTTGAGATATATTAAGTTTGAGATTTAAGGGGAAGCAGATGCCTCAAAATTTTGATATCCATCAACAAAGAAGGAGGCTAGCTTACAGTTTATACAAGCATGGCGAGTAAAAATTAGCAAACAATACAGAGAGTGAGGATGACATGTTTAGAACACTTATTGAAATGTTTGATAGTTAGGGCTTCCTTTCGAAATGAACATTTTTCGCATGTAATCGATCAGATTTTGTATTTGAACTTTTTAATAGAATACAATTATTGTATATAAAAAATTTCATTTTTTAAAAATCAATTGGAAGCAATTTTGCAGCTATTTTTGTGTGGTTTGAATAGTTAAAGACCTAAAAATCCGGTGAAAATGAAAGCAATGTATTTTATAGGTTCAATATAGTAGGAACTTGGTAGTGGTCTAGTACTGACATGGAAAAAACATAATTAATAATGATTTTAAAGTGACTGATAGTAAGTTTCTATTTGAATTTGTATAATTTGATCTACAAATATTGCAAGTCGAAATGTTCATCTTGTGAATATTGTCCAATGGCTAGATTATAAGAACAATGCTCTCTTTCAAAGAAAATGTCATTATACTCTTCATTCTTCACAGTCATATCATCTTCTTCCTCTATTGTGGAACCTAACAAAGCAAGTGAGATCACAGGTAAAGATTGGGATTGGAAAAAAACTAGCATTCTACCAACAGGTTACCAGATGTTCAAAATATGGACTAAAATGTCAAATTCATTGTTGAAAATGTAATCTAATAGCAAAAAACCATCCTTGTATGACATAAAACAACTATAAATGCTTTTAAACTTATCTATGACAGAAATCATAACAGTTAGATACTGATAGGTAACTAGTATCTAATCGGTATTAGCTTATAGTTTTCTGCACTTTGTTAAAATCTCGTATGTAACTGGTATTAGCTTGTAATTTTTTACATTTTGTTAGAATATGGTAGGAAACTAGTATTTAACTAGTATTAGCTTGTATTTTTTTGCATATTGTTAGAATCTGGTATGCAACTAGTATCTAAATGGTATTTGCTTGTAGTTTTCTACATCTTGTTGAAAACGGGTAAGTAACCAGTATTAGTTTGTAATTTTATGTATCTTGTTAGAATATGGTAGGTAACTGGTATTAGCTTGTACTTTTTTTGCATTATGTTAGAATCTGGTAGGAAACTAGTATTAGCTTGTAGTTTTTTGCATCTTGTTAGATTCTAGTAGGTAACTGGTATCTAACTGGTATTAGCTAGTAGTTTTTTTGCATCTTGTAATATTTGGTAGTAACTAGTATCTAATCGGTATCTTGTTAGAATTGGATTTTTCAAACATAGTCCAATAGCAACAAAGCACCATTGCATTATCGAAAATAATTATCAATGCCTTATAACTTATCTAGTACATAATTTTTCAAGTGAATATTTGATTTCAAATCACTATGATTGAAAAAATCTTGACATTGTACAAACTGGTAGGAATCTGGTATAGGAACAATTTTTAAACATAACAACCTCATTCATGTAGCTATTACTAATTATGCATGTATCAGTTAAAAATCAAATAAAAAAACACATCATTCATTTACTCCTTTTTTGAAATACAAACAACAAGATCCAATCCAATGTAATAGCATCATAAGTTGATCAAGATAACATCAATTTCTACTAAATACTAGCATTCTACCAGTTATGTACTAGACGTACGGAAACAATTTCAGAAAGAAACAAAGTTTACCTTCAACAATTGCAGAAACTTTAAGAAAACTTTGTGACACACTCCAAATCCATTCTTATACAAATCCCCTTTCAATTCAAATCACTGATTGTAATTCAAGCCAGATCGAAATTCAAACTAATTAAGCTCAGTTATTCAACAATTCTTACTTGATTAATGAAGAGAAGAAGAAATCATGACTTATCTGTTGAAAACCTAGATTTGTTGTAGTGATCGATTGAGAGAGAAGAGAGAAAATTTTGATTCTAAGATTGAGGTTTGCCAATTCTAGTATGAGAGTCATGTTATTGTTGGAGAGAAATATGAGCTTATATAGGATGTATTATGTGTAATTAAGAAGTTTAAAAAGGGTAGAGAGTGGCAGTTTTTATTAGGAGCATACATGAGTAATTTGAATCCTTTCTGGTACATTCATAAAATTTTCCCTCATATTTATATGACGTACTGTATTAAATCTCTTTTCATTCTCCTTCTTCACCGTACTTCTCCTTCTTCTTTGTTTTCTCCTCCTTCGTTTGCTTTTTAAGGTTTTTCTCTGAGAGATTTGTGGTATGCCACTAAGTAAGATGTCGTTTACTCTCTTTATCTTTGTTAGGATCTAATTTCTTTGATTTCTTGAACTTATTTTGACTTTCTTCTTAGATTTAGTATCAAGTTTATGTGTTGGTACCAGTGATTAGCTTGCTCAGATCTCTTGATTGTGCTCTGTGCAGATGACATGAAAGAATTTAGGTTTGTGAAACTAGATTATGATTAAATCTATTACTCTCTTCTATTGAATTTGAATAACATTTCTATATTTCAAATCTTGAAATTGTACTACAGTTTATGAAAATTGTGTTTGGATATGTTAGTGGTCATAGCTTTTTTAAAAAAAGTTCTACATTGAATGTTGATTTTAGGGTGCACTATGTAGGTGTGATTTCTCGTTAGTTTTCGTTTAGAGTTTAGATGCCTTTACTACTTGTTAGAGATTAAAGATTTTAGTAAAGAGTTTTGTCTAATATGAAGTAATTTAGAAGTTCGTATTAATATTCAGAATTAATATTCAATATGAGATTTTAGCATTGCATTAGGCGATGGATTTTTGTAGTGATATGTGTGTTATGTTTTTTTTCTTTATATTCGAAGTGAGAGTAGCAATCTTTTTAATTGTGTTTTTGTTATAGCATTGCCCGATGTATTGTAGAGTAATGCATGTATTATCCACGTTTATTGTTGCTATAACAAGTGTTGTTTTTAGTTGTAATATATGCTATACCAAGTATAAACATTATTATACCTAGTATAATATGAAATATACATGGTATAACTATTTTTTAACACATAATTGGTTACATTTACTTTATGCACTTTTTTTACAAGTTTATTGGAAGATTCAAGTATTCATATGAATGATATCTTTCCTATTAATTGCTGGTTAATCAAGACAGTAATTGAACATGCAATCGTTGCGAAAGCGGAATTTCAAAACTTTAAAATTAACCTAAAGATCTCCTAAGCATGCCATGATTGATATAATCTAAATTAAAACGTTCCATAGATGCTTTTAGGTTTATAAAGCTTATAAAAGAAACCTAGCATCTAAAGATCGAAGCATTACCAGTTGATGTGTGCTTTCTCTCTTTTGGTAGCGGTGTTCCCTTTGAGTAATTCGGTAGCACTTTGTTAACACGAGCTTCCAAACTACGTGAGCCTCTAAGATCAATCCACATGGATCTTCATCGACCGAAACCTCGAGGATGAGGAACCCATTAGTAGACAATAGTTGCTAGATCACTCGAAAACCAACCCGAAAATAATCCCAAATAAAGGCCCTTGCTTCTTGCTCGACCGTCAAATCAATGCCCCTATCCCTTGACATCCAGAAGTCCATTAACATCTGACAAGAAAAAAGACTATTGGTACTGGCGAATCCAATGAGTCTCTGCACAAGACCCGCATCGAACTCCACTTCGAGTGAGCAATTGAAATGCACAATGCTCCCGGTAAAGCTCAGGCCAGTTTGGGGTAATATAATACTCCCCGCAATTAAAGTGGAACACGTGGTACTATCCTTCTACTTGCTCAAAAGAGGGAAGGTAGCATCTTCCAGTCATGGATAACCATGATGACGATTGTATTGAATATCCCGCATAAGCCGACCAAAGTTCATCCCATCCATGATAGTTCTCGCCTCCCGAGACAACGCTTTATACCACTTGTGTGAATGCTCCATGGTGCCGCATCGGTGGTCAAGAATCTGGAAAAAGGTCCCGGTGAGAGGAGAAGTAGAAAGTAGAAAACGAAAACAAGAAAAACACACAAATACCATTCGGTTGGAAATTTAACACCGTAAATTTGCCATGGCTGTAATTTTCCTCAATAGAATGCACGATAATAATATTTTTAGAAAATTTACCACCGTAAATTTTCCATTGTAAATTTACGACTGTAAATTTTCCCAACAGAAAATAACCAAGGTGAATTTTTTTTGTTGTTGAAAAATTATGGTGGTAAATTTGACATAGCAAACTTACAGCAGTAATTTTGCAACAAAATATTTTAATCTATATTTTTTTCAAGTACCCAATAAAATTCTTTCACACATTAACTATATCAACATCAAGTTACCCATTTTATTTTAATAATCATTAAAACTCCAACTTATAACACTAATATTTTTCCAAAATAAAATACTTTCCAAAATTAAACAAGTTATCCTAATTCAATTTTTTTTCCCAAACATGCAAATATCACAAATATACTTTCCAAAACTAAATAAGTTAAATTTCAAATCAAATTATATCTCATTCTCTCTGAATGCATGTTCATCATACTCAAATCCAACACAACCTAGACCTCATCATGTTATCAACAATGATTACAACATGCATCCCATAAAATTAACATATGTAGAAAACTTACATGTTGACGGGAAAGGTGATTTTTCAGGTCAAGAGCCGCCGGAATAAATTTTTCATACGAGATGCCATGGTACTCTCCTCCTCACGGGAGCAAGTAGTAAGTTGCGGAAGATAACTTCGGGATTGAGATGAGAACCTCGTCAGTCTCGACATCCTCGGTCAAGATCCCACCTTTCGGGATGGGAGGCATTTGGGTATTCATCTTAGACCCATGAGAGCCTAATAAAAGAAAATAAAATGAAAGTAGAAGAAAGAAGGAGAAAAGAGTTTAGAATGAAAGGAGAAGAAAAAAAAGAAGTGGTAAGAAAAAGAAAAAGATACACGATGAAGAAAAGTAAAGTAGGGAAGGAATAATGTATAGAATAATGTAAGGAAAGAAAAGAGCAGGGGAATATTATAGATTAGGAAATAATATAGGTAGGTTTTATGGGAAATAAGAAAAGAAAAGAGAATCTTTGGTATGATTTATGAGTGGTGTGTAACTACCATATTTACTCTAGTTGACTAAGTTAAATTCTAGCAAACTTTCAGTCGCTGTGTTTTTATCACATGCATTATCATAAAATGTGCGGACCATTATTTTCTTTTGACTCACGAAATAATCTCACACATTTTTTCTCTAATTTAATTTTTGCTCCGAAATAAATTTTCGTTAACATTTTCCAAATCCAATAGGTAAAATATTTTGTTCAAAAATCATATCAATTTATAAAATGTTACCATCTTGATTATTTGTTTTGCGAACAAAATTTTTTCCATACCGATCAAAATTTATGTACGCGATGAGCAAACTGTTAACATGATCGGCAACAAATCCCGAGTACTCAAGAAGTCTACATAGCCTTAGCACCTAACAAAGGGAAAAATCCAAGAAAGTTGAGAAATTGGAAAGAATTATAGTCTATACTGAAATTGACACACTCGTTGATGGACATTTACCATATTGTTTCTCATAATCTGCATTTTTATTTTATTTCTAAAAATGGGTGAACCAAAGAATTTCACCAAGATTCACACGATTAAATTTTTATTTACAAGTAAACTATCTTTTTTTATCGGTTCAAAATATAATTTCACACACACTACGTTTTTTTATTAGTTCACATATGTAACTTTTTATAATAGATTTTGGCACGGTCCACCCAACCCAATGAAGAAATAATATTTTCATCATGATCATGACTAATGAAAGCCATATGGAACCATGTTGTCTTCTGCTAGGATCAAATTCCGGATTTAAAATTCATGTTCCGTATTCGTCAAATTTCAAAATCCAAAAAGTCAAAGTTGAGTCAACTTGGGAAAAATTACCACTGTAATTTTACCCTTGTTGAAATTACCATCGCAATTTTATAGCCATTACCATGTGGCAGATCGCTTTTTAAGGGAAAATTTTATCGTTGTAAATTTACCAGGATAAAATTATGACCGTAAATTTGCCAACATGACATTTATTGCAGGTAATCATCATGATTTACCCAATCTCATCTGAAAATGTAAATTTACGGTGATAAATTTGCCAAATATCATTAATTTTTTACTAAGTAGACAATCGGCCAATCAGATTTTGTGGTAAATTTACCATCATAATTTACCATGCAAATTTACGATCGTAAATTTGCCAAATGTCAGTAATTTATTGCTGAGTTGATAATTAACCAATCAGATTTTGTGGTTAATTTACCACTATAATTTTACCCCAAAAAAATTACCACCGTAAAATTGCACAAGTGTCAGAAGATAATCTTGACCAGTTTAAGTCAAATAAGAATCTGGTAAATTTACCACCATAATTTTACCCTAGGCAAATTTACCACCATAATTTTATTATAGGCAAATTTACCATCATAATTTTGCCAGGTTGCTATTTAAACCTCATTTCATTGAACAGGGTGAGGGGTTGGAAAAAAAGAGACACAGACAAATAAAAGGAAAGAAAGAGTAAATGTTTTATGACTATCTTTTAATTTATATTCACCTCCTAGTTACGGGTCATTTCCACTGTTTTCTTCAATTATTATCTTTGGTAACAACCAAATTTCAAGGTCAGTTCGTAGTGATTCCTTAACAAAATCGGTTCCTAACCGGTTCTTCAGTCATCCGGTACTATTAAGTAGGTAAATCTGAGGGTAATATGCTTTAATTTCTTTTTATGATCATTTTACATCATTGTTAAGCACACACTAACCATATTTACCTTGTGTTATTTTTATGTCTAAACTTTGAGATTGAATATGTGAATGGAAGTATTTGATAAAGTTTGAAAAATTCTCAAATTTATTGAAGTAATGATTGAATTATTAAACCCAAGAGTTCAATATCTAGTGATTTGTATGATTTTTGGTGATGAAATTTTTAGTTATATTTTATTTTTATCATTTTTGTAACTATGTAAATTCCCATTTTAATCACTAACCCACTAACAAAATAATGGAATCAATAGACTAACTACTAACCCAAATGTATGGATTTATTTTCCAGCACTTTTACTTTACCGTAATTTATTTCCCGGTATTTATTGGAAATAATATCTAAAAAATATAATATGAATATATGTAGGATAAAAATTATTTTCAACAAAATTAAAATATAATTTGAATCAAATGTGCCATTAACTACTTTATCTACACTTAGAATTTCATTTTATTGGTATAAAAATCCCTCTCGGATCAGTATACCACAATTCCCAGTGAAGTTGAACCAGGTGGCGACTCCATTTCATTTAAATAATACAGGAATTAATTTGTAAAGAAACATTTACATAGCGACAGATTTTAATAAATAATTACTTTTATTAAATCTTGTAAGTATAAATTCTTTCCTATAAAATATGAAATTTTTTACATATTAACTTATGAAAGTTGTTTTAACCAATATAGTACTTTGTGAATAAATACTCATTTATAAAATTGTTATGATGTTTATACAAGTATAATAATATATATAATGTATAACAATACTATTCAATCACAATTCATATGTTATTTACAAAAATGTCAACTTACATATGTGACATGTTATTTACAAAAATGTCAACTTGACATATGTGATATATTTTTAAATGACATTATCAAATTTAATGAACTTCTTAAGTGTATATAAACAATATCTATTAATTAAAATATTTTGATTTCTTCACTACATAATGTCATTTTCAATCATCATTGACTATTAAAATTCACACAACCTGAAGCATTTTTTTATCAAATTAAATGCAGTCTTTGTAAAACAAGCAAACTTTATTTTCATGAAAGTGTCGAAAAATCGTCGTCGGCTCACATCAGCCATACTCGTCATAGTAACCATTTTTATGCCTACATAAGACAATCGCATGTCCTTCCTTCCCACAAAAGCCACAGGCTACTTTTGGTTAAGGTTGGCTCGCTTTCTTCTTTGGAGAAAATTTCTTCCCCTTTTTACAATTACGAGTTTGGTTACTCAGAGATGGATTGTTGGCGGTAGGAGGAACTCGTTCTTCTTTAAAGCTGCTAGCTAGCAGTCAACTCATCTAATTGCTTAGTGAGCTTCTTGTTATGCCCCTCATGATACTCAGCTTTTTTTTTTTGCAAAAAGAGGATATCAAGGGGTAAGGAAGAAATAGTGTCTTCCTAATCCACACTTCTCCTCACTAGCTCCTTGATGTTCTTTACTGACTTATTGGTCAGCTTCATAACATTAAAGAGTACCTAGGTTAATTCTGCTATTAATAAAGAGATTTCAGAATGTACCCCAGATTGGGTGTTCTTCCCTTTATTTCTCTTAGCATTTGAGTCAGCAGTGGAATGGTTGCCATTTGAGGCTGGTGCTAAGCTCTCGCCCTTATCTCCATTAAGTGAAGGTTGGCGGAATCAGTTATTTCATCAACGAATGATGAAGATTCTTTAGAGTCGCTCCATGTGGCAGCAAGTGCCTCATCTTTTCGCCCAAACTTCTTCAATTTTTCCTTCTTTGATTTAAGCCAGGACGATTTGATGTGACCTTTTTCTCCATGACCAAAGCACTTGATGTCTTTGATGTATTCTTTATTTTATCCTTCCTTAGCTCCTCTTTCATGTTAAGTTGGCTTGTTTTTGCTAAGAAACTTCTTTTTGTTGTATTTCCCATCTTTCTTCATAAAGTGCTTGAATCTTTTAGTTAGAAGTGCCATTTTCTCATCCGAATCATCTTCTGTACTTTCATCGGATGAGTCAGCTTTAAGGATAATAGCTCTGCCCTCCTTCTCCTTACCTTTGCTCTTTTTGGATTCATCATCATATTTTCTCAAGGACATTTCCTAAGTCAGCAAGGTGCCTATTAGATTATCATAGCTTAAGTCTTTAAATCATGGGCCTCCTCGATCATGCTCTTCTTTGTGTCTTACTCCTTGGTGAGAACTCTAAGGATCTTCTTCACCATCTCTTCTTTGCTGAAAGTAGTAAAATGAGTTGCGAGCTCTATACAAAGTATCATTGTTAATTACAGTAGATGCTGAGCACATGGTAGCATGTTATGTTACAAAGGGTGTTATAAGGATCATGAAGTTCATAAGTGAGGTAGAAATGGGAAAAACCATCCTAAGCTTACTTGGTTTTTTCATGACAAAATGGGTGCCATAGCACAAGCAAAGGAACCTGGTCATAGAATCTGAACACGTGTTCAGAATGTCTGAAAGCCATATTATCTAAAAAAAAGGATAATAATATGTCAAAGACATGTCATTACAAAGGGTTGACACAGGAGCGAT
This sequence comes from Euphorbia schlechtendalii, assembly GCA_949673415.1. Classification (NCBI taxonomy): domain Eukaryota; kingdom Viridiplantae; phylum Streptophyta; class Magnoliopsida; order Malpighiales; family Euphorbiaceae; genus Euphorbia; species Euphorbia schlechtendalii. The sequence goes on from CATIWQ010241632.1 coordinate 11,462, forward strand.
GCTATAAATTATTTGACCAAAATGCCATCATGGATGGAGTTGAAAGATCGTTACAAATTGTTAAAGATTAAGGCAATACCTACTGTGAACTAGTTCAAGTGGGAGATTATTGGTGTGCTCTAGTTCATAGGCATTGGTTCTTAATAATTTATGATAATTTGTATTACATTTGTTGTGTCATATAATAAAGGCAACGAACTTACTATATTTATATCTTGTGATATAATATGAGTAGGGTATCCATTGATTATAAATCATAAACTGTCTCAAGTTAGTTTGGTCATGGGAATGATTAAAACTAAAAATTTGTATATTAGATGATTTATAGTATTAGATTTACTATGTCGCTTGTTAAACAGATCATGAACATGGGCTGGATCTATCCATGCTAAATACGTCTTGATTATCCTTAGACTTAATTGCAACATACTAGTAACCTGAAAAATTAGGTAATCTATGGTATACGCCTAATGGGTCCTTAAATATTAGATTTCAGGCATGAGTATGCTCAGTTTATTTCATGAACATGTTATTAGTAGTGTTGTAATTTAAGTATTGTCATTTCAGTTTGAGAAAATGAAAGATATCACACCGGCGCTGATGGACTATAATAGAGGATGATAGTTATCATGTCTTTGTTCATCAGTTAAATATCGATAGCAAAGGATTATGCGAGATAACTACTAGCATAAATCTCAAAGAAAAGCTAGCAATATTGATTGAAAACAAAATAGTGTTTCAATGTACAACATAAGCAAACTTCCAGAATATGAAGGATCAAATGAATTAAATGGCTACTTCTTTAAGTAAGCTGGAGAATCAATGTAAGCTTTTATCTTAAACTGAGGTTAGCCTAAAGAGAATGCTTGTGCTATAACTCTTCGTAATGGGAAAGAACTTATGAAAGAAAAATCTAAACCCGTCATAGTTAGCCCAGAGTCTAAGGTAAGCAAACACAACACTCTGAATTCAAGTGTAATTGTTTATTTAGCAAAGGAGATAAGTGTTGCTAGTAAAAAGGAATTAAATGATAAAATTTTAAAACCGTTGGCTTGTCAGCCCCCTTTTCCGGAGCGTTTCTCAAAATCTAAAAAGGAAAAGGAGGAAGGTGAACTAATGAACGTTTTTAGTTTCTTTCAAATCAATATCACATTCCTTGATGCTATAATATAAGTCTTAAAATATGCAAAATTTCTCAAAGATTTATGCTTTAATAAAAAGAAATTAAATGGTAATGAAAGAGTACGGATTTGAGAAAATGTGTTAGCTGTTCTTCAAATGAAATTTCCTTGAAAGTGCAAGGATCAAGGTATGTTTCCTATTCCTTGTAAATTAAGTGATATGAGCATAAAACATGCTACGTATTACTTGGGTGTTGCGATAAATGTGATCTCTTTATATATTAATAAGAATTTGCATGCTAATCCATTGAGATCGTTTGGTGTAGTGCATCAATTAGTTGATAGGTATATTGTTCATCCTGAAGCAGTTTTAGAAGATATTCTTATCTAAGTCAATCAAATGATTTTTCCAGCTGATTTTTATATATTAGACATGGTGTTGGAATCTGGGGAATATCCTGGATAATTCTGAAGTCGCGAATAACACTTTCAGATTGAAATTTATTTGGTGGGTTCACCGAACTTTCAATCGGATAAAATTAGAAAATATGTCAAGAACTAGAATTTGATGTTTGCTATGAAAAAATACAACCGAATTTTCTATGTATTAACAAATTTCGCTTCTGGTGATATAAATAACCAAAATGTCAATAGACATGTTGTTTCGAGTGGCTGCCATGTCTAAAAGACATGTTTTTTCGAGTTTCAGTTGTGTCCAATAGACACACTGTTTCGGTCCAAAAATTCATTTTTCTGATGAATTTTCAAAGGGTGCGTTTTCAAGAATAAAAAATTTTCGAGCTGACCTAGCAGCTCGACCCCAGCCTGGGGCGCCGCCCCCCTTGGACCCCGCATCCAGGGGCACTGCCCTTGGATCCCCCAAATCGTAACTGTACTCGAACAAGTATGCACTCCGCACTCTCCTAATTTGTTCGATGAAACGTCACGATCGCATTGGTCAAAACCAGTCAATCCAATTACACTAAAATACTAACACATGGGTGATGAAATTTTTTGTAATTATCATAGCTTGTTGTTAGGCAGACCTCTTTTATGACTGCTAGCACAAAGATTGATTTGCGCACCGGTATGCTTTCTATGCAATTTGATAATGAGATTGTCGAGTTTAATACATATGATGCAATGAAATATTCGATTGATTTAGCTACTATTTGTGTAGTTGATGTTAGTGATACTATAGTAGAGGAGATGTTTCATATGCATAGTGATGATTATCTTAAGATAGCATTGTACAAAAGTTTGAATGGAGAGAAAATAAACAATGCTGAATTTGATTTCATTTTCATGTATTATTTGAAGGACACCGTTATAGCCTCGGACATGGAAGAATATAATTTTAAAAACCAATAGTGGATCCTAGTTGATTTAATGATGCGTCGGGCTAACGACGTTAACTAATGCGGTTTTTGGGATGCAACCGAAAGTTTTCATTTTTATCGTTTTTATTTTTGCGTTTTTTTTTGTTTTATATTACTAGTTTTTTTTTTGTTTTAATAGGGCATAGATGTTATATTTTTTTTAAAATTGTCTTTAATCTCTTCATCTGAAAAGATAATTTTTTTTATATACGTGCAAGTTGAATTCTATTGGAGGTTGTTCATTTGGTTTCTTAAGTATGAAAGAACTTGGACCTCTCATTCTCAATATTCCTGAACCACCAGTGCCTTAATTAACTTTCCACTATGATGCTCACTACTCTAGCTCTCAATAATGTACCCACTAAATATTAGATCCAACACTACTATGCTGCTGCCTCGCGCCTCCTCCATCACCAGGTTTTATCCTTCCTTGCTAACTAGCTTCAATTTATTCTATCTTACATAAATGATGGCATTTTTGCTTTAAAGTGTGGGAGATGTGATCATTTTTAAAGTCTTACTGCTGTCAGTTGTCAAGAAATCTGAAATTTTTTGGAATTTTTCTCAAAGAAATGATGAAATTGAAGGAAAGTGATACCAGGAGTAGACTAAAGTAAACAATTACCTGAATTGATTTAACTAATCATTTTTTGACATTGAGGGACAATTTAAGAAATGATCATTCCAATTAATTGAAATCTGAAAGTTGCCTAGTATGATTTGATTTTGTACTGAATTTGTTAATCAATTTAAAAACACATTTTCTTCCATACAATTGTGATCTTGGCGGTTTATTTTCTGCTTTGAGTCTAGATGAAAGAGCATTGTTCGGCTAGCAACAAGGTGATGACTCTTTCATAGGTTTTATTTTTAAAAGGGAAAGCCTTGCTCAGTTAAAGCAATCGAGTAATGACTTCCATAGGGTAATGCTCAGTTAAAGCATTGCTCAGCAACAAACCGGGTACCGTTTCTTCTATAGGTTTTCATTATAGCAAATAAAGAAAAAAAAAGAAAAGAAAGAACACAAACAAAAGAAAGAAAAAGTTAAAAAATGAATAAAAAATAATGGCTATATGTCAAGGGATCACACCAAATGAATTTTATAATAAGGTTGAATATCTTTTGACTTTTTGAAAAGATTAAGTTTCGAGCTAGGTTGAATGCTTTCCAAAAGAAATCAATTAGTTGGATGCTTAGAGTTTGAAAAAGACTTGTGTTAAAGTTTTGGTGAGAGAAATCAAATTTTGTGAAAGTGTTTGAAGTCATTTGTTGGTTTTAATTATTTTCCTTCCTGAACTTTGATGGTTTCTTGAGGACAAACAAAAGACAAATGTGAGGGAGTTTATAACATGCATAATCTACACATTTTAGTATTATTTTGATTTAGCATTTGAATGGTATATTACTAATTTGTGGTGAAAATGTGCTAATTTAATAGGTAAAGAAGTTTGGGACTGATTTGAGTACAAATGAAGAAGATTTGGTCGTTTTGGAGCTATTTTGGAAAGTTTCATCAGTTATCCAGGAGTCTATGCTAATCAGTGATGAGTTGAGATGTCAATTTTGGGATTTTAAAGGAAAGAGGAGCCGAAAGATTTGTGATTCCTATTTGAAGACAAAAAGTTCATTAACTGATTTACATTGTATCCCTAATAGTTTTTGACTTATTTTTTACCTTTTTAATGAGTTATGATATTCAGTTTTTGTTTTTATTTAGGAGTTTACGATCCTACCTTAATGAGGATTGTTTCGTTTTTCCTTCTTTAATATGCATTAGTTTCAGCAAAAACCAAATTGCCTTTTAGCTGGATGTTTTCAGTTCAACATTCTTGTTTATTTTATTTTCAATGAAAATTTAGTTTGCTACTCATCTATGATGTATAGCAAATTTCCAGTCTTTTGATTAAGGAGTTATTGGGGTTAGTTGACAATTGTGAGGCTTATTTGTAACTTTTTCTGGTCATTCAATTCTCAAATCAAACCAGTAGTATCGTTTCACTATTATATTTTTAAATCTTAAAACTCATCAGTTTTGGTTTTGATAATATAGCAAATTGTTATTTTTTTTTATGTTAATACTTACATTGCATAACTGAAGTTTGGTAACAAACATTTCCTTTTCCAATGCTTTCATGGTTTGATTTGAGTTAATTCCATATTTTGTACTTATACGATTTATATCATTAAACTTGGTTCTTTAAACTTAATGGTTTTTAGAGATTAAATCTTGTCAGCTTACTACAAGTACGTCTTTAAATCGAAGGATTTGATATAGCTGTTCTAAAATTATTCTCATCAATCTTAAAAGGTTTTAATCATGTTGCAATGTTAAATCAATTGATTGTTATGCCGTGAACTCGATCTTTTATGCCAATGATCAATTACAATCTAGTTGAGAGTATCGTTAATAGGAAGAACTTTTAATTTATATATTATCATCTTTTAAATTTTTGTTTACACAATCAAACAACTTTCAAAGCCCCCTAATTTCACTTTAATTTGCATTTTATTTCTTGGTTCCTAAATTTGATAAAATTGATTTCTTAATCCCTATGGAGACGATCCCAGTTGCCATTACTACAAGTTTATTTATTTTGGGCTAACCAGTTTTTATTATTTTTGGCTTTTTTTATGATCTTCACCCTTGACACCAATAGGATAACCAAGTAGAAAGCTTTTTTAGCTCTAGCTTCCAATTTTCCATCGTTGACATGGACATAAACATGATATCCGAAAATTCTCAATTTAGAATAATTAGCGGGTTTTCAAGACAATAACTCTTCAAGAGTTTTACAATCAATTGAAGCACTAGGAGAGCAATTCACCAAATGAGGAGCTTCTGCCTAGATGGCTTGAGATAAACTATACATTAAACTTTTCCAACAAGATTTAGTTCATCTACTCGGCTACATCATTTTGATATGGCATACCTGGAACTGTGAGATGTCTCGAGATGCCCATATTTTTACAAAATGTATCAAATTCTTCATTAAAAAATTCCAAGCCATTATCGGTATAAAGACATTTAATCTTTTTGCCAGTCTGAGTCTCCATCAAGGCTTTCCATTGCTTGAAAGTGGTAAAGATGCCATTTTTGTGTTTCAAAAAATAAGTCCAACCTTTCTTGAGTAGTTGTTAATAAAAGTTAGCATGTATGTGAATACCATCACTAAAACTGACTCGTTTGCATTTGCCAAAAATTCAATGTTCACAAAACTCAAGCTTAGAAGTATTTTGGCCACAAAGTAGACCCCTTTTACTAAGAATAAACAAGCCTTTTTCACTCATATGGCCAAACCTCATATACCATAATTCGGTAATATCTGTGTTGGTCCTTAGACAGCATATACAATCGCAGGGGGGGGGGGGATTAATGCGATTCTTGGTTACTTTTTAGATTTACAAAAAATATTTAACTAAGTTAAGTTTTTAGATGCATGCTGAGTTATGCGTACTGAGTTGGTCTAAAAACTTATAAACTGCTCTGCTAAATTATGCATGCTGAGTTGGTCTAAAAACTTATAAACTGCTCAGCTTCGTTAGCACAGTTTATCTGCAATCTCTTGCTGAGTACTCTACTCAGCTTAGATTGGTTTTTCAAGCAAATCGATAAACATAGAAAGAATGATGAATGAGTTTGAACGCGATAAAAGATAAAGCGAAAGTTTAGAACTTCAACACCTGGTTTTATCCTGGTTCGGTCTCGAGCCTACCTCCAATCCCTGGATTCCTTCTCCGAGCTTAAATCCACTAGTGTCCATTCCTTACTTAGGTAGAGTGGCCTTTATGGGTAGACACATTTTATAGAAAGTACCTTTCTTTCTAACTACCACTCAACTCAGTTTGGGTACCCTTCCCAAACTGACTCTCAGATTTTAATAAAATATTGCAAACTAAATTCAACTTATAAAACATTGAATCCTTACAGTGTTACTCTAAGATTGATTCTCTCTATTACAAACAAATTGACAATGGTTGTTTGCATGATTGCTTGAATTTGGAATTTCTTGAAGCTAGGAGTATTTGCGTGAAGTTTCAGCTCTTAAAGAAATTCGAGGTAATTCACCAGGTTTGAACGTCTGCTTCAGTCTTCTATTTATACTTGATGTTTTGCGAAGTAGTAGTTGCAAATATTCATCCTTGCAGTTCTTCAATTTCTCTTCTCTTCATATCTTTCAAATCTCTTGTTAGAGATAGATTCAAGGACATTTAGAGATAGAAATTTGAACGTTGAGGCAAGGTAAAATTTTGTTGAAAAAATCTCATTTATCTTCAAGAAAATCGGTCTAAGAGAGAGGTACGTGAAATGCAACGTGGAATCTTGTGATTGGTTGACATTGCTGACACCTGCAGAGTCGCGTGGAGACACTAAGAAATGACACATGTCGGAGAATTCCTTTTGTTTTGTACTTTAGTGAGAAATCTTCAACATTCCGTACTGACACCTTTTTTAATTATGAGGACCACTAGAAATCTTCTTTAATTTCAACACTTTTTAACTTGAAAAGCATCTAAAGAATATTTTGTTTCTCACAGAATACATTAGTAGCACAAGGGTCATTTAATTCTCTAAGTGTCAAAAGATGTTGCTTTTAATTCATAAAAGCTAACTCAGCACAGCTGAGTTGATATCCTCTTAAACTATCTGTTACTCAGCATGGACTCAGCTTTTCCTACTCTAAGCCGTAACTTAATTAATTACTCAATAAACCAAGTTGTTTTTCCTTAAACAAATTCAAGTCAGCTTCATTAATTAAGAGTATACTTAGTACTCAATTAATTTCACTATCCTAGTCAGTTTGTTATTTCCAAAACATTTAAGTACTGTGAAGTACTATTAACTTGGGTTCTACAATCTCCCCCATTTTAGACAGATAGTAAACTAGGTAGTAGAAGAGATTAATTGAATAAGATAGTTTAGAGATATCAAAAATACCTGGAAAGTGGTGTAAGACTCCCTTATGCTGAGTGACTTCCCTTAGTCAGCTTGAACTCCCCCATACTGAGTGAGTCTTCTTCAAGCAGCTCAGCTCCCCCATACTTAGAGGAGATTTCTTCATTTTGGGACTTTCTCTTACATTAGCTTTTCTTTAAAGTTAGTCTCTATGTATGAGTTTCTGTGTCATATATTCAACACACAGCAGAAACATGCATACATAGCTTAGAATAATTAAAGTTAAGAAGATCTTAACTTGAGGTAAAAACTCGTATTTTTTATTAATAAAAAATAACTTAGTCAGTACATAATTGATGTCTTGAGCTAAGATTACAATACTATGATCTATTACAATTTCAAGTCTACATACTACTACTAAGTACAAGACATTATTTTCTAAGCTTGGAAGAGGAAGAGGAGGGTCCAGTCTTGTCTTGGTTAGGGTTAGGTTGTTGCTGCTGAGGCTATAGATGTTGATGATGCGGTGCTTCAGGAGGAAACCAAGGATTCCTAGAAAGAGATCCCTTGTTGAGATTTGCCATTCGAAGAGCATCTTCAGCTACCTTCTCCCCCTTTGATATCTGGCCCTTCACAATTTGCTCCAAGCACAGATTAAAGGCATCAAGGGTAGCTTAGAAGTCCTCTTGCTGGCCAATGATTTGCGAGGATATCTCTTGCTCCAGCTAATGCTTTCCTTCAATCAAAAATTAAAACATGATGAATAAATGAGTTTAATGGAAATTCGAGGATGTCCCGAAAACTGCTCCTTTGTTTTAGAAGACTTTTGTGAAGCAATGTTGACTTTAAGCTTGAATGGGCCATCGTCTTTCTTGGTGTTTGCAGATTCCTCAAGTGGAGGTGGAGTTTCTTGTTTACTAGGATGGCATGGCCCTAGTTTGGCATCATCTTAACTTGTAAATGACATGATGCGTATGTAATGTATGCATGATTTTATGCATGGATACTATTTATCACATGATGTATGTTCGTCTGTTACAAGTGTTATGGGCTTCATTCATTGAAAGGCTTTCTCTTGTGCATGGTTGCCCCTAGGATTTGTCTTGTTAGGGATTCCATGGATGGCCCCCCTTAGAGTAATGACCATGGGTTCGTTGAATCAGATTTGAGTTCAGAGCTTGAATCTGGTTTGAGGAAAATCTAGATGAGTCTTTGATCCCGCATTATGTTGGCGATGGTCGATTAGAAGCTATTTTCCTGAAGTGTTTGGAGGAATAGGATGTCATGTACCATTCCAAAGATGAGACGATGGTCTTGATATTTGTTTGGTTCTAATTTTTGCATAGACCGCCCTTATGGGTTTTCAATCTATCAAACCTTGTCTTAATTATTGCATGGACTGCCCTTTCAGGTTTCAATCCAGCTAAATCATTTTTTTCTTTCTTTTACTTTTTGGACGTTTACTTGCGATATTCTACCATTGGCATGCAAGCAATCAAAATAAGCATATGCCTAAAAATTCAGCAAAAATGACAATTCATTGACAAACTTAATAGGGGTATAAATGTTTCAAATCATTTGACTCCTGCCATTGATCAACCCTTTGAAGTGTTTTAACCAATATGGTTCTCTCGATGTCCTAAGTTTTTCTTGAGCCGCCCTTTTCGGGTTTTCAACTCAGCGGACTATTCTTTTTTCGATTTTGAAAATAAGCCCTAATTTTTGCTCGACTAGTGGAGTGCTAACTAACAGGCTAATTACAAGTTTATTTTTTTATTGGTACCGCTTTTTATCGATTTATTTCTTTCACCTATGCATGATAGCAATTGTGCCAGTCTTGGTTGATTTGACTGATTGATTGGTTACCATCCAAGTCCACGACTTCAGTTATTGCCTTGTTCAGCATTTCTAATTGATTGGTTGGTACTCGTGCTGCTAGCTTGAGTTGTATGAATTCAATTGTACTTCGATGATAAGTAACATTATCAAGGTTAGAGGCCTTGGACCCATTGGGTGTATTCCATGTAGCTTGTTTCGTCGAGGGTGAACAATTTTTTTTGTTTTTTGTTCAATGATGTTCCCTCCACAATGTACTAATCAGCCCATAAGTGTTGGTGAGTCGTGTGATGGAGTTGTTAACGTGCTCAATGATTTGACCCCTTCTTTGTATCTTTAACATTGTGTCGGCCTCTTGGCACTTCTATGACTTCAATCATTTTAACATTTACTTGACAGATTTAGTAGTCAGTGGATGTTTCATGCTTGGAGATCTATCTATCAATCTTACATCTTTGTAGGATGAGGCAAACGCTAATAGATGACCACCATGAGTGGCCAAGAACTGTTACCACAATTTCACCATGCCTGGTTGTTAGAGGATGGCGTTCGTAGTGCTTGGATAAAAGTCGTATTGTCCCTGGGGAAATGCTACAAAATTGGGTAGTTGAGGTCCTTGGAACTGTGAGACAATTGACGTACTCCAACTAGGAATAGGCTGTTAGGCCACACTTTGATAGAAAGGCCCTGGTCCGAAAGCTGGCTACCCAAGTTATCCCAGGAAGAATTGGTTCTCGGATTGCTACCTTAAAGGATTGGCAAAACTATATCCTGGTTGACCATTTTAAGCTTGGTTCTGGTTCAGCTGACTCTGTCCTGCGCCTATTTACAATATTTTAGCTATACTCGTTCCGAAAGGCTTATCCCTGGTAACGGCTCCAAAAACTTGTTCGCCACTTTTCTACTGATAATATAAAATTTCTAAAATTGAACAAGTGTTGTCAGTACCACTTATCAAATAGAAAAATGATGATAACTGCAAGTATACAGATGCGATGTAGTTTTAAAAGATATCGATCCCACAGGGAAGGAATTCGGTTCTAAGGACCAACAAGAGTTACGGAATAAAAGAAATAAGATAAATTGTAGGGTTTGGATGGTAAACTGACAAATAGATAGATGCATGAATAGATTAGAGAAGATGTAAACTATATAGATATTCCCTAAGAACAAGTATAGTAGAGAAAAACATGCAAAATCATCAAGAATATTTCATACACTAGATAGCTTTAAAAAGCACGGTTCTAGACGCCCAAATATTCATTAATTCACCTAGAGAAACACATGAAATGACTTTTCTAAATCTAGGGTAAACGAATTATGACTCTTATAAAAAACTTGGATGACAATAATACTATGCTTAGTACGGGTCGCTCTCACATAGCCATATTTAGCAAGTTACCACTCCAAAAATGTTGACTCACTAAATAGTGTTTTAATCACAAATCCAGTAATTATGCACAATCTTGTGAACCCCAAAATCACTCTTAAAGTTAACTCCAAAGCATATAACATGATTAATATAAGAGACGTAAAACGAAATACCGGTTATGACACATAGATATATCATAAACTTCGAAATAGAAAGTATAAGTAGAAAACAAAGTAAAGTTGTAAGGTATGCAAGTGAAAGCTAAAGTTGATCAAACTGTATCCACTCTTTTAATGGGAGTCGTCAATTCCCGCAATTCCTGCATCAATTTTGAATTCGGTCTTGACTCATACAGAACCTCCGCTAGGATGCTATTCTTGGTGAATATTGAACAAATGAATGTTAAAGAACAGAAACTTTTATTGATAAGTGCTTTGCAATTACACTCATACAATAATCGCTCAAATTTGTGGAGAAATCTAGTGATCGAAATAAGAATCGAATCACTTACACATTTTTCTCACTAACACTTTGAACATAGAGAAATCTATACAATTTTCACTCTCTATCTATGCATACACATTTTCTTCTTTGCCCATATATGCCATCCCCCCGAAAATGGTTGATTTGAACCCTATTTATAGAGTGCGATGGGTTGCGTCTATCCAAACCAAGACTTGTGTCCATTGGTGAAGGGTTGCATTACTTCAATGTGATTGGATGTAAGGTTTCATCCTCATATACAATGGAGAGGCACCTTTTCGTGATTGGACTGCTTCTAAAAGGTGTCTTTTCGTCTAACAGTTGATGGAGGTTGATCGTTTTTATCCGGCGATTAGTAGTTGAGAATAGTTATCCAAAAACAGTCACAAGTCGCTAGCATGACTTACATGTCGCTATCATGAACATTGGTTTGAAACTTTATGTTTGTGAAGAATGACAAGTCACGACCGTGAATGGGTGTCACGATCGTGACATGTGTTTTGCTTCATGATTTCTCTTTACAACTTTGCCGATATTTGACAACTTCTTGTGTTCCACGCTTCATTTTGCACCTTTTTCACTCTTTTTACATAGAATTCCATCTTTGATCATTTTACTCCCAAGATTCACCTAGTTTCTGCAATTGCATAAAAAACAACTACATACCACGTGAAATCTTTTATATGAAGTATAAAATGACTCTAAACCATATCGTTTTATGATTGAAAATATCAAGATAATAAGTGTAATTATACACTTATCAC
>CATIWQ010241640.1:0-11940 GCA_949673415.1 Euphorbia schlechtendalii
CAAACAAAATTGGTAATGCAGGCCTTCCAAAAACAATATAGAACACTTCACACCAATCCAGCGTGGTTATGATTGTTCAGAATCAAATCCCAAATGTAGATGCATATATATTGAGCCCAAATTGAATATTCAAATAAACTCGAAATGAATTCAAATCAACTCATCAAACATAAATTCAAAATAACAAAGACACATAATTGAAACAAAGATAAACAATAAAGGAGATACATATAAATATATGAACAATGGAAGGAACAGAACAGAACTTGGCATACTGAAGAGACCAGTAAAAATACTGGCAAATTTTCTCTAAAATAGTGGTGCTTATTTCTGGAAATGTGACTTCTCCATGCTGCGTCTCAGAAAAACTCCCTGGCATAATTTCAAAGAAAAAACCAGTCATAAAAGAAAAAATCACAATATTTATTGCCCTTCCTAACATCACACATCTAGTCCTACAATTCAAGAACTATAGAATAACAACACCCATTCAAGAATTATCAACTACAAACTGGGAATGGGTGTTGTTATTCTACAGTTTCAAGAAATATTCAACACCCATTCAAGAATTATCAACACCCACTCAAGAATTATCAAGATCCATTCTAGTAAATAACAACACTCATTCAAGAATTATCAACCACTAACTGAAAACCCCGATCGCAAACTGAAAAAAGAAAGACTAATCGCGTCAAGATTCCATAAGGTAAAAGGGGCAAACTTTACCCTCACATTTTAGTAATTTTCAATCAAGAACATAATCCCCCTGCAAGAATTGTCCCAAATAAGATCAACTGTACAAATTAGCAATACCCTATGGTAAAGAGAGTCAAGACCCAACAAAGATCGAAAAAGAAAAGTCTGAAAGTAAAGATTAGAGAGAGAAAGAGACCGGGAGAAGTAAGCATATTGCGAATGGTCTGTGAAACCATAGCTGCTTCCTTGTCGATCACGAACTCGAAACCCTCGGCGCTAATCAGCTTCACAGTGTCTTCTTTTCTCATTGTTTTCTTTCTTACTTACTTTTTGGTTTCGTTCTTTCGGAATAGTTATTTGTTAAACCTGAGAAATTTGAGACTGAACAATTATGTGCGGCTATTTGTGTTAGCTGACCGAACTCAAATTTACAACTTCTTTTCTTACCTGTTTATTACGAAACATTAATAAATAGATTTACATGATAAGCACACCATAATCTCAAAAAATATAGAATTCAAATCTAAACAAAATCTCATCATTATCATTTAAAAAATTAACTTAAAATATAATATCTACTTGTAATCAAATTTTAAGACTCTCTTGGTTCAAAATTTGTAAAAGGCTCTAGGCGTTAGTCGGGTGATTAGAGGCTCCGGGGGCCTAAGCGGAGATTAATCGAGGATTAATCGAGACCTAGGCCGGGATTAGGCTGATTAGTTTTTTAAAATATATAATATTTGTTAATGAATTAAAATAATAAATTTAGTTAGCACATAAAATTTTTATATAATAATATTAAAAATTCCTAATTATAGGCTTTGACGATAATTTTTTAAGCTTTGACGATATTTTCTAGGCTTTGACAACACTTTTTCCTGTCTTTGACGACACTTTTTTAAGTTTTAGCGACACTTTCCGCTTTGACAGCCCGATTATATAAAATCGGAGCGGTGTTCCAAAAATCCCTACCTAGGCGCGGCCTTGATCGCCTTTTAAAACAGTGATTATATATGATTATGTACTTTTCCACCATCAAACATTGATCATGTACTTTGTCATCGTCAAACATTTGAAGCACAAGTCTCCAAATTCCTTTTGATACACTTTTTAACGAACATTTTAACTCAAACTTTTACTTCATGAGTTGTGATTCTTACATCTAAATTACTAACACTTCTCCTTGTACTAATTTCGTTAATTCTATCACAAACACATTTGGCAAACCATCTCACATGCCTTAAGATTATTTAAGTTCTGATACCATTTTTAGCTTTTTAGAGAGATCGAACTCAAACTTACATTTCATGAGTTTTTTGGGTACTCGTTTATAATGAAACATTAATGCATATTTACAGACTTACAAGATAACCAAAACATAATCTCAAAATAGAAAATTCAAATAAAAAATTCTAATTTAAACAAAATCTCATAATTATCATCTAAACAAACTAATTAACTTATAAAATAATATCTATGTATTTTGTAATCAAAATTTAACAGTTTATACTTGGGATTTTTAGGTAAATACCTAAGGTACATGTATAAATTTCACCCAAACTTTTATCAAATTACAAAAAAAAATTCTCACTCAAGTTTCAATTTTACATTATTATGCAAAAACTGTTTCAAATTTTTTTTTTACACTTTAGATATATATTTGGTATATATCAGGCATATAATAAATACGTTAAAACAGTTTTGGTTAAGGAGACACAAACATGAATATATATACCCCCTCCATCTACTAAACAGTATCGTTTTAACTAATTCACAGTTTTTAAGATAACAATTAACCGAATGAGGTGATTTATTAATTTATCATACTATAAATGTCCTATTCAATTTTAAGACTTTATTAATATGCTCAATAAAAATAGTTTGCTAGTGTTTAAATATTGATTCATATAGTCTTCTCTTGTTATCGGAGATTGAAATATAATTATGTTGAAAGTTGAACAAATTAATAGGAGTAAGAATGGAAAACTTAGCAAAAAAACACATTTTACATATAAAATGATAATAAAAAAGAGAAATCAAAATCTCTCTAAAATGATAATAATTAGTAGACGGAGGGAGTATTAGATATACAACATGTATATAATAGATATATAGTAGACACGTAATAGATTTTAACACATTTACATATAATAGATATATAACAGATATATACATAGCGTAAAAATGTAAAATCAAAACATAAGAAACATAAAAAAAAGTAAAATGGATTCTTAAAAATATATTTTTTAAGTAGTAAACCAAAAGAAAAATAAAATCGATAATTCTCTTTATGGACAAGTCCAGTTTAACATTCTCTTTATGGACAGGTCCAGTTTAACATGTCACGCAACCCAAATTGGGCTCCTTAGGGCCTACATAAATATGATTCGAAATTAGGGAGCAATAATTGAGTCAATAATTAAAAAGTATGATTTTAAAATTTGGACCAATCGAATCGGATTCGATCAGAATCGAAGGTTGGTCCGGTTCAGTTTATACTGATTTTGAGGGAAATTAAGAATTGATCATACTTCTGGTTGAACTGGACGGTTCGATCAGAAATTAGATAATTCAATAATCGGTTCAACCAATATTTGACTAGTTCTCGACTTTTTTTAGTATCCAAAAATGAAAAATTATTTTTAATGGGAATTTATCAAAAGACCTCTCACTCATGCACTGTATACCTAATCAATTGAGCTTGGCTACTCATTGGTTTATTATTTGTATTTTATATATTTATAAGTTAAAAATTAAATTATTTTAAATCAAACTAAATTTTTATTTTTAAAATGTCTACAATTTATATAGTGATTTCTTTCAGTTATCATGTAAATCATCTTACTATATTAAATTTAAAATATTTCTTTAATTACAATTTTAAAATTTTATATAGTTAAACAATATTTATAATTTAATACTTTTCAAATCAAAACGAAGTTGAATTATTTTCATGAAAAATTATGACAATGAATATAATTTTTTATTTGATATATTGTGTTTAATATTAAAATTATATAAATAAATCTGTAAATGTATATCTTTATGATAAATTCTATATTGACACCAGTTATCTGATACCCGTTGACACTATACAATCTCCACCATCCATCTCGTTTTCATCTTATGGTGGAAATCTAACTGACCAAAGATGAATGGTGGAGATCGTAAAGTGTAAATGAGTATCAAACAAGCTGGTGTTAATATAAAATTGCCGTATCTTTATATACTATAAATCAAATTCGTAATTTTATCATCTAATTCATAAATTATAGTTTAATCCAAATTAAATTCAATTTATTTTAAAATTAGTAATTCATTCTCAACAAACTATATTGTTTATCATTTGTGTTTTATTTTTATTCAAAGTAAGATTTTTTAATTATAAATTATTAACATTAAATATTATTACTTCTTGGTGTAAGTTAATTTCTATTACATGTTGAATATCACATTATTAAAAATATTAGTATTATAACATAATTTAAAAAATTTTGTTCGACCACTAATTTAATCTGATTGAAACTTAAATCCATTACTCACTCTCTTCACCGGTTCGAATCTAAAAATCATGCTAAAAAGGATAAAAAAATAATAATAATTTTACCAAAGACAAGATCATCATGAAAAACATTCATTTTAAAGGGAGAAAAAAAATTAAAAATAGAAATAATGAAAAACAATTTTAAATAAGCTGGCTATAGTTTTTACTCTTTTGTGCAATGAAACAAAATTTTTGGAATCCTTGATTGAACTATTAAAATAAAAAAAACAAATAAATATCTGTGATATAGAATTCTTTTTTAAAATAGATTATTTCGTTTTGTACAAATGCACCAAGTTATAATAAAAATTAAGGCATAAACTAAATTGATCGTATGAAGATTTTTATTTTGATGCAAATTGATATTTAAAAAAAAAACAGCGCTGAGACAATAAACTTGTAGCCTTATCAAAACATACATGTATAAGAAATTTAATAAATTTCGTATAAAAACTTCATATATTTTCCACTGGAATAAATTACACACAACTGATCATTTTACTTGACTAGACATCGTTACTGTACAACTACTCCCAGTTGCCATCTCATTCTCGCGTCACTTGTCAATTTCTTCCATCGACGTCGTTTCATCGCCCGACATACCCGATATTAATATTATTTTTTTTTCATTTGTTATCCCCGTTTCAACACTGTTTTGTCCGTTTCAAAAAAGGAATTCCTATTCTCCACAATAACTTCATTTCCATTTTCGCATCCCAAGCTCTTCACAATTTATCACTCTTCTCGATCTATTTGCCCCTGGGTGAGTTTCTGTTTCTTTTCCTTTTCTGCTGATCTATTCTTGACTAGTTATGTGTGCTTATGTGATTGGATCTCACAGGTTAGACAGATCTGAGGAGAGGAGGTTCGCTATAGTATGGCTCATAGGGTAGATCACGAGTATGATTATCTGTTTAAGATCGTCCTCATCGGCGACTCTGGTGTTGGAAAATCCAACATCCTTTCTCGGTTTACCAGAAATGAATTCTGCTTGGAATCCAAATCCACTATAGGCGTTGAGTTTGCCACTAGAACTCTTCAGGTATTCTTCTTTTTTATTTTCATTTTCTCCATTTCATTGGATTCTTACTTTTTGGATAATTTTTTGTGATCAGTGCCTTAGCATTTAATTATGGTTCAATGTTAGGGTTCAAAAATATGTAGATCGGGAAGAAAGTATTTGTTGTCGTTGCTTCTATTTGTATTATTTCAGATTGAAATATTGGCTTTTGTATTGACGGATGCTGCTGTAGGGATGGATATGGAGTGATCAGTGGAATAAATTAGGCTTTGTTCATATAAGTACATATATTGAAATTTGAAATTAACTTAAATTCATAATTATGCAGTGCTCAACAAATAAAATTGAAAACAAGTTTTGTTGTACAAGAGGGAATTATTCAAGTCTTCTTAAATGCACATGCTTGTATGTCTCCACAATATTCAGTTCCATTTAGATCTATTAAATAGTTAAATTGTCTGTTTTTGTTCATCTTCATATTATTTTCTTTTCAATATTTTAGTTTTGCACTGCACTACATTTCGATCTGATTTTGTGCACCTGTAGTCTCATTTTCATGAGTAAGGCCAATAGCTTTGCTCATATTTACACATACCCGAGCCATACATATGTATAGTATATACAATACATTGCAACTCAAAGTTATCTTTTCTCAGTAAAGGCATCTTCACCAGATAATATTAACAAATTATAAATTCAATGTCGGAGTCTCATATGATAGCAGTTCTTATATCAATTTAAATGGAAGTTAATGATTTATACCCTAAATTTAGGTTGTTGAACCATGGGATAACTACTTGAGCAATTGAGTTGGTTTCTGATAGTTGTCGAATCTACTTTTATCTATGTTGACTAGAAGTTTACAAAGCTTGGATGTAGTGATGTTTCTAATGATTTACTTGTCACCTTGACTTTCTTGTAGCTAAAATCTGATGTTGAATCGTTATTGCCTTATTGGCCTTATATTATTGCTGCAGGTGGATGGAAAGACAGTAAAGGCACAGATTTGGGATACAGCAGGTCAAGAACGATATCGTGCTATAACTAGTGCATATTATAGAGGAGCTGTCGGTGCTCTTCTTGTGTATGATATAACAAAGAGGCAAACTTTTGACAATGTCCAGAGGTGGCTGCGTGAATTGAGAGACCACGCAGACTCAAACATTGTCATTATGATGGCTGGAAATAAGTCTGATTTGAATCATTTGAGAGCAGTTGCAGAGGAAGATGGGCGGTCATTGGCAGAGAGGGAAGGTCTCTCATTTCTCGAGACTTCAGCACTGGAAGCTATAAACGTTGAGAAAGCATTTCAAACCATATTGACAGAGATACACCATATTATAAGCAAGAAGGCGTTGGCAGCGCAGGAAGCTGCTGGTAATTCTACACTGCCTGGTCAAGGAACTACTATTAATGTTGCTGAGACCTCAGGAATTACGAAGAAAGGTTGCTGTTCTAGTTAAGACCATATGTGAAAAAGGAAAACCATTGCTAGCCACCAACTTCTTTTATTTTCGTTTAATATTTTTTTCAATTTTTTGGTCAAGAGAGGAGAAATGTAGATTACTCGTATCATTTACCTATTTCGAGTATTTGAAGGTGGAACTGAGTCTTGGAGCTGTGTAGAGAAAATAGATCATAAAGAGAGTTGCATTTTGCCACCTGTTCTGGGTTTTGTTTGTTAATATACTTTCTAATCTTTCTTGCATATGCCTTTTCAAACATTGTTCGGTGCCAACATTTTATGCAATCTGAGAAATTCTATCTTAGTTTTGAAAAGGCCTGAAGATAATCTGGAAGAGTTAAAGAGCTTATCTGAATATGATGAAAAAAACCTCTAAATCTGTTTAATACCAATATGAGTAATATCCTTCATACCATTAGTAAAATGAGAAAAGCAACCAAAAAAGAATCATCATTGCTCAATTTGTATGGTGACATGATGAACCCTATATTCTCTATGACAGAATTCCCTAATTCTACCAAGTATTTCAGCAGAGCTTGCTCCAGGATCAGCCACAACATGGCAAGATAACACTAATTTCCCTAATGTGATTGCCCAAACATGTAGGTCATGAATATCATTAACTCCTTTTACACCTTTCAACCCACTCTTCAGCCTGCTGACATCGATTTCGGCAGGCGTACCCTCCATTAGTATGTTATATATGTTTCTAAGCATGGGTATAGTGGTCAATAAAACAAAAGTAGAGAACACTAGTGTACAAATAAGATCAACCACCAACCAATTAGGCTTCATCCATATAATAGCCCCAGCAATCATCACCCCAACAGATTGAATCAGATCAGCCACCACATGTAGGTAAGCTCCTTCTATGTTTATGTTCGATATTTTTCTTTTATGAGGAGAACTCGAAACCAGCTTAGCATCCTCCTCTGCATCTGCTGCAGCACAAGGATTTTCCGTCTCAAGATCGTGAATGTGTTCATGATGATGGCCATGGTGATGATGTTCATGTTGATGGCCATGGTGATGATGGTCGTGATGGTGATGGTGGTGATCATGACCCAGCCATAGCGCCATGATCAAGTTGATAGTGAATCCAAAGGCTGCGATTGCAAACATAAGCCCTCCCTGTACACCAGTATTTTTGTGAAGAATTCTGTTGGTTGCCTCGTATATCAAAATCCCAGAGATGATCCATATAAGCTGAACAGAAAAAAGGGCACCTAGAACTTCGAGGCGATTAAATCCATAAGACTGATGTGGTGTTGCCTTCCAGCCAGAAACCCAGACTGTGAAAAGGGAGACAGAGAATCCAACAACATCAGTCATCAAATGTGCAGCATCTGTCATAACAGCAAGGCTATTTGCTTTGAAGCCACCAACGATTTCTACTATCATCACAACTACATAGAAAATTATAAGTCCCGACAGTTTCCTTGCTGATTTAGAGAGTTCTGCTGATTCCAGGGCATCGTATTCTTGTTTGGCAAAGGCACAAGTAGAATTACAAGATAAATGTTGCTCAGATGCAATGGTCATCTCTTTATCATTCTGGTGTTCAGCTTGCAGAATGGAGACTTCCTCGAGCTCCATCTGCCTGCACAGAACCAGAACCACAATTTTAGAGCATTAATGCAAAACTATGGAACCGATAAACATGGATAAATAGGAGCTTCCAAATCTGAAACTGAGCCTAAACTTTAAGGATGGGCCAGAAAATACAGCAATCACAATCATATTTCCAGCTCGGTCAACAAATTTTACAAGTTTTGGATTCTCAAGAGTTCGTAAGCAAATACATAAAATTAAAAAAAAATCACAAATTTGCATGCTTCAACAGTCAGCAATGTTGTTTTGTTGACCACAGGAACAACAGTATTATGCAAAGCAAAATCAATAACCTGCTTAAAGCTCCCAATGATTACAAGAGTCGAATAGTCCCAAAAATCATAAATCAATCATCCTAAACTAGTAAGGCCGTTATAGATAATTTATCAATATTCCAGATCTGAACTCATCCCTCAAATGCGTTCTCTCACAATATTTCCAGTCAACCAAATCACAACGACCTTCAATCTCATTGAAATTGTTATTTCAATTAAAAAACAGTATCGATTCCAAACGAATCATACAAAAACTAACTGCAGCGAATTTTGGTTTTGAGAATAAGCACATAACCCCAATTCAAGATAGCGAGAAAGGAAAGGAAATAGGGAAGGTCGAAGAAGTTTTATTTATACCTGGAAATTTCAGAATCAGAAACACATAAATTGAGAATATCAGGTTCTGATCAGAACGCCGTACAGATCGAAAAATATACGCTGAAAGAGCTTCCAATCAAGGAAGCCCAGAATGATTTTTTTGCTAGTTTCTTTCTCTTTATATAACCTGGTGAAATAAAGAGGACCGAAAACAAAGGCCGGCCGGCAGAAGGCAAATCTTTATATTAGCGTTGACTTCTGACTTCAATAAAATCGGACCTTTTTCGTCATTGGTTGATGGTTGGCTCGCGTATGGATGAGTTTCTTTGGAGACTTTCGTTGCACTTCTTACTACAAATTACTTTTTGATTAGCGTCCGGTTTGGTTTATATTTTAGAATTTTATAATTGGTAAGAGTTTGAGAGTTATTTTCAAAATCGGTTATTTTTAATCTTTTCGTGAATTAAATAAAAATAAATCGGTAAATTTTATACAAATGGATATAAATCCTATAAAATGTGTTTCAACTTAAACCTAAAAATGAAAAATATCGTGCATCCTGAATTTTAACAACGTTTCCATAGTTATTTAAACTTTATAAGGTGACCCTTCAACTAAATCACACAATGTATGAAGAGTGCTAATCCTACCTAGAAATAGACCCTTTCGTCGGGCGAGCCAGGCTTGGCGGATTTTTTACTAAAAACGCTAGCCCAAGTCAATACTTTAGAATTTCGGGCTTGGGTTGGGTTTACAAGATCATTCCTAATTGATATTTTTTTGTTATAAATTTTTTATTAAACTAAATATAAAAATATAAAATAAGTCAATATATGTTTATTTTTAATATAATTGCATTGTTTATTTGAAATGTGAGTGACATTTATTGTAATCAAATGTATAAAAATATACTCCCTCCTTTTTTAAATAATTATCATTTTAAGGTTGTTTCTCAATACCAATATCACATTAATTAAGATAATAAAAATAATTATTTACCCCTATGATTTTTGTTCATTTAAAAGTTGATTGGAGACTTTATTTTTTATGTCATTTTCAATGTGCATTAAATAAGGGTAAAATGTGCATTGGAATCCTAAAATGACATTTATTTGAAAAATTTTCAAAGTTCCTAAAATGATAATTATTAAAAAAGGGAGGTAGTAAAAAATAAATAGGGTCAGGTTTGGGTATATATTAAAATCAAGCCCGGTTCATAAATCTTCGGATTTTGACGGGCTCGGACTCGAGCCGAGCTTTTTTCAATAATAAGTGTCTAAGCCTGGCCCGTTAAAACGAGCTCGGGCTGGGCTGGTAACCCAGTCCGCGAACAGGTTTACCTAGAATGGACAAAACCAATGATAATTCAATGCATGCTTTTAATTGAAAAAATTTCAAAAAAACCATGAAATAATTTTCTTTTAGTCCCTGCAATTTTTTATTCTATAAAAGAATACCATCTTCCCCAACGGATTCATTTGATTCCAAAATTCCAATACAAAACATCCTTCATTCTCCAAATCCCGATTGAAACTCCATCACCGGTGAAATCCATTAAAACTCACCACTTTGAAACTCGTAATTACTGGTGAATGCCACTTAATCTAGCCATTATTTCATAGGAACAAAAATAAAAGGGAAGTTGAGACAAATTTGAAATTGAAATTAAAGACCAATATATTAAAACCCACGCATAACATAAAAGCTCAGAAACTTAAAATCACAAAAAAACGTAGAGTAGAATCAATTTCCGATATAAATAGTTAGAGGTGGAATTCGAGCAGTCAAGGTGTGAAGAATGGATTTAAAGTGAGAAAGAGGAGTAAAAAGATGAAGACGAACGAAGGAGGTGAAGGAGAAGACGAACCAGATGAGTTTTTTATTTTCTTTTTCTTTTTTTATTTTTAAATTAATTTAATCACCCACTCTTTAAGAAAATCAACCTAAGTCACGTCAGCCAAAAGAAATTATACAGTGTATTTATTCAAAATTAAGGATGCGGGGATGTTGTCAAATTTTAGAGGATCCAAAAAAATTTTGAACTTAAATTGATGAACATTTTAATGCATTAAACTTAAATATTATATAAAGTTATTTTTTTACTCAAATTTTGGAGTTTGAAAATGCAGTATTATAAACATGAGAGTGTAAAACAATTATGAAAAGCAAAAAAAACATTTATACATGTGTGTTCATATATATATATATATATAAAAACTTTGTTTACTCGAATTCTTATATATAAGTTGGAATATAAAAGTTTAAAGTTATTTGTAAATATATAATAAAATAAAATTATATTCATCAGACTGAACTTTGATATTTGTATAAAAATCAAGTTTGCTCAAAAGATTTCAAGTTTTAGCAAGTTCGAGCTCAGAACTTAGTAAGTTTTAAATGTCAAATCCGGTCCATGTAATTGAACTCAAACCTAATCATGAACATACTCCTGTACGTGAACAAATTGCTATGATTCGTTCTATGCTTCTAATTTTTTGCGGTTACTCGATAACATTTTATGAATTTTCATGCGATGATTTTTTCAATAAAGTAATCATATTTTGTTTTTTGCGATAATTGAATTAGTGTGTAATAATTTATCAATGAAAAGGTAAAGTAATGATAACTATGTAATCATAAAATATGGTACATTATATATGTAAGACAATTAGTCTTTTACATGTAAACAACAAGTGTTGCATGTTGTGGCAGTTGTTTCAACTTAATGATTAAAATATTGTATGTAGGGATGGCAACGGATCCCGGATCCGGTCCGGATTCGTGGATCCGGATTCGTTTTTTAGGGTTCGGATCTCGATTTTATGGACCCGTCAGATCCGGATCCGGATCCGGGTAATGAAACCCGGATCCGTATTTAAATATTAATTGTATATTTTTATTTATTATTTACCCCGAAAATATTGGATAATTAATATTATTTGATATCCACGTAAATCCAATTGCATGAACATAATTAAATGAGCATGTAAAATATTTAAAATAAGGTGAA
>CATIWQ010241649.1:0-16734 GCA_949673415.1 Euphorbia schlechtendalii
TATACTTGTTCTTAGGGAATATCTATATAGTTTACATCTTCTCTAATATGTTCATGCATCTGTCTATTCATCAGTCTATCATCCAAACCCTACAATTTATCTTATTTCTTTTGTTCCGTAACTCTAGTTGGTCCTTAGAACCGAATTCCTTCCCTGTGGGATCGATATCTTTTAAAACTACATCGCAATTGTATACTTGCAATTATCATCATTTTTCTATTTGATAAGAGATACTGATAACACTTGTTCATGTTAAGAACTTTTATATTATCAGTAGAAAAGTGGTGAGCAATTAACCAGGTGAGATCTTATCATGATCATTGTCTCTATCCTCTCAAATTTTTTTAACACTTCCGTGTAGCTCTCAAAGTCATCTAGTTCTAGATTATGGGTGTTAACTTAGGAGAATCAACACTTTCAAAGCCATTCATTATCTGTATTATTCATTGTAGGTCTCTCCATGTTGTTGCTTGTAGGTGCACAATTCACACAAACCAATCTTGGGCTTCTTGTTATAGATGAACTGAATGTGGAATTCAATGAACAATGACTTCCTGTTCTATTTAATGTTACCGGGAAAGTTCATAAAGTACTCTAAAACCATTCCATTTAGAGAGCATGGGAATAACATGGCCAAGACTACGCAAAAAAGACCTTGCACTTTTACAATGTCCTCAAATTGAATGATGTGGAATGTAGGAGATCCCTCCCCATGATAGATAAGAATTCCAGCCATATTGAAATGTGTCTTTGAAGACTTTGGGGGTGAAACGCCACCCGTAAAACTTGCCTTATCCTCCAGAGCTTTTATAACATAATTCGAGGTAAACTAATCCCCCTTACCATTACATAAGCCACATCATCTTCCACCATTGCCTCCTGAGGTACAATGTTGACCCCCAGGTTAGATTTCATCAACATTTTAAAAACAAAGTTTACACAGTGTCCCCTTTCCATGATTATGCACTCTATTTTTTTAGCCTTTTCAAATACATCAGTATAAATTTTAAAATCATCAAGCTCCAAGTGTCGGTGATACTCAAGAAGCAAACCCCTAATTAAAAAACAAATTTCCATTTTAAAACCCATGATCGGGTGGAGCAATACTTTCAAGGCCATCCACTTTTGGCAATAAGCATTAAATTATTCACCATGCCTTTGCTTATAAGTTTGGAGATCATGCAAGTTGATCCTTGGCTTCTCATTATACATAAACTACAATCAAAATGAGAAAGTACTTCCCAATTTTTCCTTATATGCATGGATAAAGATATAGACCAATCAGCATTCATCCTGACCAAGGTGCAAGGGAATAAAGCAACCAAAGCCTAATGAGAAAGGCCTTTCACTTTTAGTAATGCTTCATAATAGATATCATGGAAAGAAGGAGATCTTTCCCCCATGATAGAGAGGAATGCCGGACATACTGAAGCACAGTTCAGAGAATCTTAGGGGAGAGGGCTACCTCATTGAGCTTGCCTCATCTTCGATGGCTTCTATGACATAGTTTGGAGGTAAACCAGTTCCCACTTCTTCTTTGCTAGCCCTCTTTAAGTGGTGGAACACATACTTTGGGCTCATTCTTGAGTTGACAATTTCGACCTTATTCTTAAATCGAGGTAGGGGTATGAGATATTTCTAGGTTTTAAGGCTAGAGCATGGATTTTCTTTTTAGCCGCTAACTTTTGAATATTCTTTAGAAGAAGCTCACAATTGTTGGTGTGATGCTTGTGAGTAACATGGTAGGTGTAAAAATTGTTCCATTCATTAGGCTTTGGAGGTACACAAGGCTTGAGATTGTCAAGAAATTTAAGCTCCCAAAGCTTAGAAAAAAGTTATGTCAAAGTTAGGATATGAGGAGATATTCCTTTGTGAATATCTATAAAAGGTTAGATAACAAAAACCTCGACTAGTTGAACAACTTGAATTGTAGTCTGCACATTAGACTTTTTGCATTTTGTAGGGGAAAGAGTAGAAGCATATGCATCATTTTATTTTTATACTAAGTCTTCCCCTGACTTGTTTCGGCTGTGTGCTCAAGCTTATGAATTCTCTAGCTTTTCTGCCTTTACATGCACTTCATTATAACTGAAGATATCTTTTACACCCAAGTGCATCTTATAGAAAGGCAATGCTCGAGAAATTTCATGATCATCTTAGAGAGGCTGAGTCTATCTTTTAATAAGACTTGCACTGTCATTAACCTTCCATAGTAGGCCTTAAATGTTTCTCCAGGAATTTGCTTCATCGCCTCTAAATTTTGAATAGTGGTTTTCATCTGGCTATTAAAACCATATTGCTCGATAAATGCTTCGAACAATCACCCCAAGTCATTAGCAATATTGTTCATAAGGTTGTTAAACCTCTTATCCACTAGAACCCTTAAGGTTGTGATGAACATTTGAGCTAGGATCTTATCACTCAATTTCCTAGTCCTCAATACTATATGATATATCTCGATATAGGAGCAAGGATCCCCCACTCCTTTGTAGCGAACTAGATCTGGCATGACATAATTATTGGGGACCCAGTCATCATCCCATGAAGAGCTAGTTAAATTGAGGATAAGTAAGAAAGGTCCTAGCTTGCAATGTTAAGAACTGCTACCATAACTCAGCCATCTCGGGGGAGAGTCCTTGAGGGACAAGTCCCTCAACTCCTTGGGCATACGCATATGAATTTTGAGTCTTGATTGTGATCGAGTGAAATGTAAGAGGTTGAACATGACCCATGCCCCTTGGCGAGACTAAGAATTATGGTGCATTTTGTAGCTATTGGAAATTCAAATATTGATTTCCAAAGACAGTTAGCTTAGTGAAGAAGCCTTGGAAGTGAGGCACCCCTGTAATGGGCAAAGATAAGGGCTAAGAAGTGAACCCTTGCAAAGATGGCACATCAATTACTGGTAAAAGTGGAAGAGACCTTTAGCAAAATAAGATGGTGGAGTGCTCATAAAAGGACTAGCATTCATAGGTTGAATAGTTGTTTCAGAAACCCCTTGAATAAAATATGGGGTGGGGCTTGCCCAGACATACCATACCAGAAAATATTAGAATAATTCCTGATCAGAAAGCTCTAGTAGCCTGAACCCTTTCTTTAAAGAAGATTATCGAATTACCCTAACCTGGTTGTAGATGGTACTAAGACCCTTGGTTCAAGCGAAAACCCTGATTAGCTTGTAGAGTAGAAGCATGCCCAGGGTTATCAATGGGACAAACTCTGGAAGAGCCCGACTAGAAATCCACTTAAGGGTGGTTTCCATTACCAAGAGGGAGCTTAGATTTGGAAATCTTGTTGCAATTCTTCTTTTCGGCTAATAGTGCCCTCATAGGTGCCTGGAGAGCAACATGAAATTCTAGGCTAGAAAGCATCCTAGTCAATATTACATCTACATCTTCTCCTTGATGGGACTGAGCTTAGATTTGGAAATCTTGTTGCAATTCTTCTTTTCGGCTAATAGTGCCCTCATAGATGCCTGGAGAGCAGCATGAAATTCTGGGCTAGAAAGCATCCTAGTCAATATTGCATCTACATCTTCTTCTTGATAGGATTAACCATGGTTTTTAACTATGAGAATCTAATTAACTGAAGCTTACGAATAACCCCTCACTCGTAACAGAGCACAAGATATCCTCTTGAATGGCTGAGATGACACTTGGTGACAATTAGACGAGATGCTCCATCTATCAAACACATGCTGAATGCTAAATAAGATTAGATAAGGATATGCATGTCTTGAGTTTCATGGATTTATGATTACTAAAGGTTTTTGGAATACTCATGAAGTGATGAAATGATATCCTAAACTTTGGGTGAGGAGGTCAAGAAAGATCCATGTGATCACTTAATAGATGAGTTTGAATGCAGTGAGGTGAAGTGGGATGTTGGATTTTTAAGTGTGGGTGATGAAATGATGGTAATACTTTACCATGGTAAAAATCCCATGTTACGATAACTTGTGTGCACTCTCATTTTCGGGTAAAATAATATGTTATACGCTTATGATGTTAGAAGAGTGATGAATGAATTGATGTTTATGATTATTTAGGATCACCTAGGTAGTGAAATGAATGGATTGAGTACTTGAATCAATTTGTGTGGAGGTTTAGATGCCGATTAGGCATCACAAATGAGTAGATAGTTATGTTGGCGTGTTTGCTAAGGTGATGCCACCTCGAGCATCTTTACGGTTAATGAATACCAATGGGGTATTTTATGATTCTTTTTGGTTTATTCATGATGTTATGACACTTCATGAGCATTATAAAACCTTAACTATTAAAAAGAATGAGTGTGTGTAAGTTAGTGTCTGCACAAAAGAATGTGGTTAGTGTGATGTACATGTTGTGAAATGTTGTTTTATTTGCATATATTAATGGATGGTGAAAGCGATTACACACACAACACATAGCATGCATGCAATAATAATTCTTCCAACCATACTCCTCCCATAGAATAAAGGGTTTGGCTTTTTAAATCTAGGCTTCTATCATCTTATCACCACGAGCATTTCAACGAGCAAACCTACATAAATCACGTAGAGATGTTTTAGTATACCCTAAGGGAAGTTATTAGGGTGATGTTATATGAGTTCCATCACAAGGGTTGTTGATGTAGAAGGATTTTGTTGCAACACAATACACTCCAAGCTTCTCCCCAAATAGGTACGAACGAGGGAGGTACATGCGATATGTCAACAAGTGATCCACTCACTAGGTATGCTCAATTCCCATGGGATCACAAGTGATACTTTCATGGCTTCACGCTAAAAATTAAGCCTAATCCATCTAATACGTATACTTGGAGAAATTTTGGAGGTTGATAAACTCATTTAACAACTTTTTAATACTCATCAAAGGTTTTTAAACTTTTATGTTTAAAAAAGAAGAACGATCCCCAATGTAGTCGCCATTGTGAGTAGAAGATTATCCACTTGCGTAGTCGTTAAGAGGTGCCACAACCCTTTGAGATGGGGCATGGGGGTTTTACAACAATTTGGAAATAAAGTTTTAGAAATGCTCGAGGACTAAACTACTAGGCTATGTTACGGAGTCGCCACCCAGATAAGCTCTTTTGGAAAATTTGGTACAGCCTAAACCGCACCGTAGTATAGAGATTTGAGTCTAGATGAGTTACCTACTTCATTGTTATTTAAGTTAGAATTACATGTAAGACACCACCTTAAAAGTATTTCGATTAATTTCTAGTTGTTTCCGATTTATGTTTAGCGATTTAAAGCATTCACAAGCGAAGAAGCAATAAATAATTAATGCGGTAAGCAAACAATAGAGAAAATAAATACAAATAATATAAAGGCTTCTAACCTAGGGGGTAGAGATTAAATAATAAATTTTTTTAGGTATATAAATGATCCAAAATACAACTTTTATCTACAAATACATTTATTTTTATAAAGGCAATACCCGAAGAAATAAAATCCTAACATACATCTAACCTGCATCCATAAAGGGTTAGCATAATTTATACAACACATTAGTAATAAAAAATAATACTCAATTAATCATTCAAAAAGTTAGATTAGGGTAATAGTTATTAGCATTATGCTTGATTGATTTTTAAAAGTGAAAATTCGAGTTTCCAAACAATTTTTCTTGCAAAAACAATTTATTATAGACCCAATCTTGCTCATTTTAATGATTTGGAGATGTTACATGTATATTATGAGGTTATTTATCAAGGAATATTGATTTCTGTTATTGGGTATGCCTAAAACGGAGAGAAAAATCAAAATTCATGTGAAAAAACAACAAATGGGAGTTTCGGTCGGAAAACAAGATAAACACCCCTCTAGGTCTGACCAACAGAAACCTGGCTAGCCACCACCTAGATCGGTGTAGGTCTAGGTCCCCAGGGGTGGCTTGGTTGCCACCAGGGGCGTCGTTCGAGTAACAAAGTACTTAAGGAACTACAATTTTTTCTTGAAATTTTCTATTTCTAATGCACAAGATAGGTGAAAATGGATTTTTAAACTGAGGCAATCCATTTCGAGCGGTGCCCATGTAAATAAATTGAAACCTTTGTAGTTGGTAGGTGCCCCTGTAGTTAGCTAGAGGGGCGTCGGTCTAGTTAGAGGGGCACTAGTCCAACTAGAGGGGCACTAGGTGAAAATCCATTTTTCAACCCTAGACACCCAAAAATAAAAAAATAAAAACACAAACATGCCTACAAGTGTAAACAAAAATAGAAGCTTACTCCTTCGATGTGATCCCAACTATTTTAGAGCCAGAAATGCCAAGAAAAGAGTCCTTCCAAGCCTTTTTATTCATTTGTTGAGTATTTTGTGGATGAACATCAATAAAAATGAAGAAAACAAATACCAGAGATGGATTGTTTTAGTGATTTTGGGTTCTAAAGGAAGGTATTGTAAGGATCTACCCAATGTCTAAAGAGACCATATAAGAAAATGGAAGAAAATCAAAGAAAGTGAGGGTAAAAAGGAAACAACACACAAAATGGTAAACTATGAGGAATCAAGGTAAAATCCTGGAGCCCCTCTAACATAACCGGTGGCGGCTTAGAATAAGGATCATCACCGATCTAGGTGTAGGGGTACTAGACCGGCCACAAGGGCACCGGATCTTGGGAGACCCCCTGAGGTCTCGGTTTCCTTGAACAGTAAATGTAATCGATTTTTTTACTTTTTTATGCATTTTTTTATTTTTCTAATATATAAAATTTAACATTTAATATTTTGTATGTATTTTTTATTTATTCTAAATGAATAAAACATGGCTTAAGGCTAAAAACACTTGTTTTATTTCGAATAGAGGAATAGAGGAACTAAACCTATAAAATAAAATTATCTAATGATTAAATTAATTATTTTAACATGTGAGGAGGGTAAAAAGGATGGGAGAACTTCTTTCGACGCCATCCTAGCCCTCATTATGGATCCATGAAATTCTAGAGAGTAAGTATAAACAATAAGCTTTGATTGACGTTTCAAGAGAGGGACCAAAAATCTAATGCTCATAATTAGTAGCATGAGTTAGATTAGGGTGATCACGAATTTATAGATTAAAAAGTGGGGAATTTGGGTTCCATGTGCATTTTTATTTGGAAATAATTGATTGTTGCCTCAATTTATTACCAAATTTTATTACTTTGGATTATAAATGGCATAAGTTTGGTCTGTTATTGGGGAAAATGTGTTTCTCGTCATGTGGGACCCTAAAACAATGTGAAATAACAAAAAACTAGGCTAAAAAACATAAAATGGAGGGTCCTATTCAAGATTAGACCAATACCCCCGTGACCGGTCAAGATCTCCTTGATAGGGCGGTAGCGGTTTGGTAACCTAAACCGACCCCATTTTGAGAAAGGGCAAAGGACCGACCTTGGAAAACCGAATCGATACCGATCTGGTCGGGTTGGGATTGGCCCTCCCTAGGGACCAGTTGTGACCTTAGGTTGGTATCGCTCTCTAGGGTGGGTCAGTACTGGTTATACTGGACTATTACCATTCTGCTACCCTAGGACAAACCCAAACAAAACCTAAAAAAGCACAAAAATGGATAAAAACATGCCTAGAGTCTCCAAAAACTCAAAATCTTACCCCTCTGACATGAATCTACATTTTTAGGAGTTGAAAACACTGAAAAGATATCCTTATAGCCTTTAATCTTAATTTTTAGAAGAAAATTGATGGAAGTGGATTTTTATGGGGAAGTAGGAAAACTGAGAGTTATATTTAAGTCTCTATCTCTTTGAAATCCAAGAAGATAGAATGATTTTTTTGGAGAAAAATCTAGGAAAAAATGCAAGTGGGGATTTTTCCATAAGTTGTCTCTTAAAACCCAAAAAGAATTCTCTCTATAATCTATCACCTTGTTTTTGCTAAAAGTGGAAAAAGTCCCTCCAAAAACCTAATTATTAGGTGTTTATGTGGTGATGTAAAAATGGAAAAAATGAATTAAGGGTTATGGGTATTTTTGGAAACAGGATGGAAAAGTTTGCTTAAAAATTAGCCAGAATTTGCCTTGCACTGTGTGCAAAGTTGGTGCCAGAATGACCCGACTTCCAAGAGTTGTTCGATGGGTGAATTGGTATCAGACCAATCTTGGGACTAGTATAATCCTAGGCCATTCCGAAAAGTCATAGTGGTCCTAGGCCGATTCGGCAGGGGGCGGAAGAGGGATGATGTTTGGATTTTTCGGGGTTTATTTTTTGTAATTTTTTATGGTTTTTGAATGGTTTTGGTTTCCAAAGGTTGAAGATCTCCTCTGAATGTCTTATAACTCTAATGCGGATCACTAGATTTAGAGAGTAAGTGAAAATATTTCTCATCATCACTTCTCGAGAGCGACCAAGAATCTCATTCTCACAACAACCTTCAAGTTTGCCTCTATAATCCTTGGGGAAATTTCCTACAAGTTTCTTGCGAAATAATGAATGTGCTTATAATCATCTAGCCAGTGTCTATGAGGGCTTTTAAGTTATCCTATATCAGGTTGAGTTTATCCACTATAATGTTCAGATTCTTATGAACTATGAAACCATTTTCTAGATCAATTGATGAACTCGAATTTGGAAATATCTTACCAATGGCGGAATCACACACTTTTATAAGTCCCTTACAATATCCTTAGCGTTGGACTTGAACATCGTGCACGTTGAATTGAACTTTTGATCTAACTCTTGTATGGGTCCCTCCGCTTGCTTCTTTTACATTGGGCTTACCTTCTTAGCTGCTAAACTCACAATACTTTAACTCTCGTTAGATGTTTCCCAATGGGAACGTTATCTTCTAATCTTTGGTCACCTTCCTCCTCAAAGATATTATCAAACTTTGAGTCCACATCTTCCTTCTCCACATCCATTGGCACAATGGTTGGATTAACCTTGGCTTTTTCATCTTTAGGTTTTGGATTTTGGTATATCAAAAGTGCAACACTGAGTGGGAGAGAAGGCTGAAGTGTGCTAGGTAAAAAATCTTCCTAATAAGCACAATGGTGTTGCCTCTAGCTCTCTCATACCCTTCCAAATGGATGTTAAGGTCCTTCACTATCGTAGTAATTTGATACCAATAGCGGAACATTGTAGTTAACTTGGTCATGTGGTTGAGAATTAGTACAAACCAATTAAGTTGTTTCCCCATAACCATGTGATAGGTAAAACAATGCTCAAACTTTGTGCAACTAGATTGTGAACTTATCTTAGGCAGAAAATACTTCACTAAAAGCTCATGACAAGCTTTGGCTCTCCAACTTATTCATATAGCCTCAATCTCCCTTAAACCATAATCCATGGGAAGCTCCCGATCTTTTAGAATATCCACCAGCTCTTCTTCTCCTGACTTCCTTAGCTTAGTGCCTTTTAGATACATCTCCAACAAATTGGTTATGAGTTTGGCTGAAAAAATATAATATTTCTTGTCCAGTTCCAAAACAAGGATATCTGGATACCCCTCTATGCTATAGATGCTGGTGTAGAAGGTCTTCATGATGTCTTTGATGGTTGGACCTTCTAAGAAGAGAAAATTCTTTAGATTTCTGCTCTCTTATGACTCTCTTTAAGAAATAATTTTTCACTAAGCTCTTGATATCTGCTTTATATATTGGAACATACTTCCTTTCACTGATACCACATTTGATGCGGGTAAAGACTGTTCCTTGAGGGATGATGATCTTCTCCGTCTTTCCGGAGCTATTAAAAATCATATTTCTTTGGGATTTTGTAGTAATTCAAACTAGAATTCATTGAGAGCGGATTCTTCACTAACTAGTTCCATAATGAACAGATTTGAGAAAAGAAATTTAGAGAGAAAATTTAAGGATTTGTTGAGAGGAAAACAATTGAAATTCTTCACAAGAGTGAATCTTTGCTTTAGCCTAACTCCTCCTTATATAGTTCATCTCAAACTATAAGGTGTACATGTCCCTTTCACAAGCATAGATCTAAGTGAACGGTGAGATTGAACTTACATATTGATCGACTTAGTAAAATGATGTAGTTTAGTTTAAATTGTCAAAATTCAAAAACACACTAAAATGGAGAATTTAAAATACCACGAGAACATAAACTAATTGAAATACTAAGCTGAGTGAATATGTATTACCTCATATAGTCAGCATAACTTTGATAAGTGCTTTGACATTTGGCCAATTCAGAGAATTTTGTTCAAATTAGATTTGCCATGAGCTCCTTTGCTAAAGAAATTGTGAATAAATCAGCTCGTTGTTCCTCTGATAGAACATACTCCAATTTGACATCTCCTCTTAGCATATGATCCCTTATTAAGTGATGTCTTATATTTACATGCTTCATCATGCCTTGATGAATTGGATTTTTGGATAGGTATATAGCACTCTTATTATCACACATAACTTTGAGGCATTTATACTTTATACAATAATCTTCTAGCTGTTGCGTCATCCGTAGCAGTTGTGCTATACAACTTCCTACTGCATATATTTTGCTTATGCAGTGCTAAGTGCACCATAAGTTTGCTTCTTACTATGCCATGAAGTAAGATGTTCTCAGAGAAAATGATATCCTCCTATGGTTCTTTTCCTATCAAGCTTTTTTCTCTTCCATAGTCAGCATCAAATTATCCTCTTGTAGTGAAATCTTAGCTATTTGGATACCATAAACTTGTATTAATATATCCTTGCAAGTATTGGAGAAATCTCTTAACAATTTCTAATTGATATTATCAAGGGCCAGCTTGATATCTAGCACAATAGCATACATAGCATTGAATATCAGGCCTACTAGCTGTTAAATAAAGATGAGAGCCAATAATACCTTTATATAACTTACTATTTATGGGCTTAGCCGCTTCATTCTTACTCAAGATAGTATCTATCGCCAAGGGGAGTTGACATTGGTTGTTGCACTCGAAAGTAACACACCTAGCAAGTATACTAGTGTCAAATTGTAAAGCGGGTAAGCAAGAGTATCGTATCCCATAGGGAGGTCCTTATGCCAGTTTGTTCTTTTCATGATAAATGGGCTAACGGAAGGGTAAACGAGTATTCTTGATATTGGGAGTTTTTCTTAGCAATTTAAACTTAGCTACAATATTTAAAATAGATTTGGAAGTTGATTTAAGATAAATTAATGAAGGGTTCTAATTCAGTCCACCCACATGACAATCTAAGGTAATCTTCCCTAACTTCAGCACAAATCCTTGCTTAGCAATCCTATTCTGAGGTCTGTTAACCTTATTCCCCTAAACCACCTATTAAGCAAATTTAGTTTCTAACTAAGCTGAACATATTTCACTTTTCTGTCCTTCAAATGAACAACAAAATAGCATTAAGTCTAGTTAAGCATCCATCAAATGGAACCCAAGGCATATAAACATTTATTTTTCAATCTCATGTTAAATATGTGTGTGAAGGTCTTGTATATAGAGTGGATCACCTTTCGGTCCATACCACTCAATATTATGCATGAAAGTGATCAATTTCCATCTAAACAATAAAATACTCATCCACACAAACATTCAAACAAAGCAAGGAAAGAATACTTTACAATGGAGGGAAGATCTCCTTAGACTGCATTTTATAGGGCAGACTGGACTAGATGGAAGACTACTCACCCATCTACATTAATACTTCAACGAACTCCATTAATGAAGAGAATATAAGAGATAAGTGAAAATGGCAAAAAGTAGAGAGAAAAAATAATAGTGAATAGTAGATTGATAATGAAGATTGGTGGAAAAACAAAAAGGGCTAAAAGATATACTCTTAGCTTTCCCGCTAAAGAGGCACATGGCCCTAAAAGGTCCCAAAAGCCAACCAATTTGAGCCACAAAATTATCCCAAAATATCAAGATATTATCTTTACATAATAATAAAATAATCCCCACTTGTCCACTTGCTAATTATAAAAAGAAACTAAGTTAGCTAAAGTGAAAAAGTCTCATTTCTTCCCAACTAATTCCTTCGACTTAATTTGGTGATGTCATCAATCAGCTCCCCTTCAATATAGCTGCTGTTGTCATCAACAAACACAGCTCTTTTGGCAACTTTCTAGCTCAGCATAGAAGGTCTCCTTCCGCAGATAGAAAACCTGAAAAACCAAGAAGACTTTCATAAAATTTGCTCAAATAAACTTAGTTTTAACCTGGTTAATTCAATCTTTTAATGAGATAATTTTTACCTATCAAACATCTCCATACTTAAACATTGCTTGCCCTCAAGCAATTCATGCAAAAGACTAAGCAATCGCAAAAGTTAATTCATTTAATCAAGATAACTAAGTATAAACTAGCAAGTCAAGAGTTAACAAAGGAACCAAAATGTCAAGAAAAAGAAAAGGAGACCTTGAAATCAAAAATTCTTTGCTAACCATGAAAAAGCATTCAACTTGTAAAAACTTAAAATCCTTAAATCAATCAAATAGCATCAGACCAGAAGACCTTGTAAGATAGTGTTTAAGGTGCAAGTTCAAAGAGGATTTCACTCAATCAACAAGGTTAAGTTACACTAGGCGATAGGCTTGTTAATCGGTATAGTTTCCACCACGGATAGGTGAAAAGGGCTCATGCTTTCAAGAGGTCTTTCAAGGGTAGGTTGGGGTTAGGGGTAGGATATGGAAAGGATAGTTTTGGGTAAATGAACTTAACAATATTTCTTGATTTTGCAGATTTCAGCTAAAATTGAAGGACTTCATTTAGGAATTTTCAACTTTTTGGGGATCTCAACTTCTTACTTTTGAAAACATGAAACAAATAACCTTGTATATTAATTTCTTTGTATTTCTATTCTGATTAGCTTTAAAAGGTTGGATTTGATTGACTTTTTGCTCTTCTATGTGAGATGTTACCAATTTTAATGAAGACTTTATTGGCACAGATTCAAACAAGGGCTTCCTTACAATTTGAAGTTCTTATGCTTTTATTCATTTTTCTTCTCAATTGTTAAAGTTCAAGGGTGAATTTGGGAATCAAAGTGAATTGGAAAGGGGTTAATGATTGTTTGAAAACAAGGAAGGGTTTTAGGCTCAAAAGGAGAAATCTAAGGGTGATGAAAGGGTAGGCTAATTTAAGCTAAGGGGGACCTCTATCATTTATCGTGAGATTTCAGCTGTGGTCGCAACTAGACTAATACAAAATAGCATTTTATACATTAACCATAACAAGTTCTAGCATAGATAACAAGACCTTATCCTCCCATCAACAAAGTTTTCATTTTGGCTCAAATCCTCACTTTATGGGTATATTACTGATCTTTTCTATAAGTTTGATAGAAAAATTAAAAATTTTGACCCCTTATTCTGGTACAACAAGTTAAAAAGAATGTACAATTCCAAAGTTCTCAAATTCTTTCTCTAACATGCTGTTTTCCCAAAGTTAACTCAAAACCTACCAATTTTAACTTACTTTCAGATTGAACTAATAACAATGCAACAACTACACCCTATTATGAACCAAATCAGGCAAACAAGTTCAATATGTACAAGGTTGTCATCAGGTAGCATTATCAATAAATCAGTAGACCATCAAAAGTAAGAACTTCATACAGGCAGATTTTCTTCATAGTTAACAAATTTAAAAGGTCAACAAGATTACATATTTACAAAGGTTCAAGTTCTCAACCTACCATCCCCATACTTAAAATTTGTTTCGCCCTCAAAGAAATGCAAACAATTCACAATCATGCATAGGAATTTAAGGGAGATCTTGTGCTAAAAGAGAAAAGAGAGAAAACTCATTGATACCGTTCACAAGGAGGAGGTAGGAGGACTTCGTTCATTCCTGAGGTTGGGAGGAGGCCTCCTCATGTAGGATAGAGAACAAAAAACAAACAAAAAGGTAATTTTCTCAAAATTTCTCAAGTGTAAATGCATCAAAAGGTATTGTAAAGTTAAAGGATACTGTCAAGCCCTTCCCCATACTTAAATATTTACTAGACCTTTAACACAGGCCAGGAAGGCTTCTACTACTTCCTAAAAATTGTTTGCTTCATTTGGTTCATGAAGAGGGCACCAATAAACAAGGTCTTTTCAAGGATGCTTAAGGAAGAAGACCTCCTCTGCAACCTCTGTAATCTCCTTGGATAGATATGGCTTCAGCCTTTGTCTGTTTACCTTGAAGACCTCACCTTTCGAGTTCGAGACCTCCACTGCTCCATGGCGGAAAACCTTATACATAGTGTATAGACCTGTCCATCTAGATTTCAACTTCCCTAGAAAGAGCTTCAAACAAGAGTTATATAATCTTTTGCTAATATTCTCTTATCATGCCAAGCCTTTGTTTTTTCTTTATAGTTTATTGCATTTTCAAAACTAAACAGCATAAACTCCTCAAGTTCATTTAATTGAAGCATTCTTGCTTCCCCCACCTTTTACCTATCAAAATTTAGAAAGGTTAGTGCCCACAAGGCCTTGAATTCTAGTTCTACAGGAAGATGACATGCTTTTCCATATAACAACCTAAAAGGTGACATGCCTACAGGTGTTTTATATGCTGTTCTATAGGCCCACAATGCATTGTCTAACTTATTAGCCCAGTCCTTCCTAGAATTATTTACACTCTTCTCTAAAATCCTTTTTATCTCCCAGTTGAAGACCTTGGCCTATCCACTAGTTTGAGGGTGGTAGGGGTTGCAACTCTGTGTGACTCCCAACTTAGTCATTAGCTTTTGAAATCATGCATTACAGAAATGTGTACCTTGATCACTTATAATAGCACAAGGGCAACCAAACCTGGTGAAGATCTTCTTCAGAAACTTGACCACCACATTACAATCATTTGTTGGGCCTACAATTGCCGCAACCCATTTGCTCACATAGTCCACGAATAAGAGAATTGGTGAGCATCTTTTACATTCATTGTAATGTGATACAAATTGGTGAGCATCTTTGAAAATGGTAAGCTAATAGAAACCACGCTCTAAGACCTTGGCAGCGGTCCTTGTAGCTACAAAGTGACCTCCTGCCTCAGCTGAATGGCATTTGCAAGATCTTCTTGGTTTCCTCTTCTCCTACACATCTTCTTATAATCTGATCTGCACACAACTTGAACAAGAAGGGTTCCTTCCAAAAATAGTATTTGACATTAGCAAAGAATTTCTTCTTTTGAGCATATGTCAAACACTTTGGGGTTATATTACATGCAAGATAATTAGCAACGTTAGCATACCAAGGGGCCGAATTTACCGAGTAAAGCCTTTCATTAGGGAAGGTTTCTGTGATAATTTTCTGGGGATCGAGGTCTTCTCCTGGAATTCTTGAAAGATGGTCAGCAGCAACATTTTCACACCCCTTTTTATCCTTGATTTCAAGGTCAAACTCTTGTAAGAGGAGAAGCCATCTAATCAGCCTAGGCTTTGCATCCTTCTTTGCAAACAAGTACTTCAAGGTAGAATGATCAATGAAGACTGTGACCTTGGATAGCACAAGGTAAGATCTAAACTTGTTAAAGGCATAGACTAATACCAATAATTACTTTTCAGTGGTTGTGTAGTTTTGTTGAGCCTCATTCAAAATTTTACTGGAATAGTATATTGGCTTGAAGTGCTTACCCTCCGTTTGTCCCAAGGCCGCGCCAATACAAGCATCACTTGCATGACACATGAGCTCAAAGGGCTTTATACAATAAAGGGTAATGAGAATAGGAGAGTTCACTAGCCTGCCTTTGAGTTCCTTGAAAGCCTTCATGCAGTCTTCTCCGAATTTGAATTCCACATCCTTGTGAAGCAAGGCTGTCAAGGGTTGGGCAATTT
The DNA here is from genome assembly GCA_949673415.1 of Euphorbia schlechtendalii. NCBI lineage: Eukaryota > Viridiplantae > Streptophyta > Magnoliopsida > Malpighiales > Euphorbiaceae > Euphorbia > Euphorbia schlechtendalii. The sequence goes on from CATIWQ010241649.1 coordinate 15,699, forward strand.
TTGAGAAGTCCTTTATGAATCTCCTGTAGAAATCAGCATGGCCTAGAAAACCTCTCACTTCCTTCACTAATGTTGGTGGAGTGAGATTTTGAATGATATCTATCTTAGCCTTGTCCACTTCCAAGCCCTTCTCTGAAACTTTATGCCCAAGCAAAATCCCTTCAGTCACCATGAAATGACACTTTTCCCAATTGAGAACCAAATTAGTCTCAATGCACCTGATCAAGACCTCCTCCAGATTACGAAGACAATTGTCGAAGGTCTTCCCATAAATAGAAAAGTCATCCATGAAGATTTCCACTGTTCTTTCAACCATATCGTGAAAAATAGCTAGCATTCACCATTGAAATGTAGCTGGGGAATTGCATAACCCAAAGGGCATTCTTCTATAAGCAAAGGTTCCATAGGGGCAGGTGAAGGTGGTCTTCTCTTGGTCATTATGATGAATGGCTATTTGATTATAACCGGAATACCCATCTAGAAATCAATAGAACTTGTATCCAACAAATCTTTCTAGCATTTGGTCAATGAAGGGCAGAGGAAAGTGATCCTTTCTAGTGGCATCATTCAGCTTTCTATAATCTATACAAACCCTCCAACTTGTGATAGTTCTGGTTGGTACATGGTCTCATTTCTCACTTTGCACAATAGTTATCCCTCCCTTCATAGGCACAACTTGGACTGGACTTGTCCAAATACTATCGGATATGGGGTAAATAATTCCAGCATCAAGCAACTTGATTACCTCTTCTTGACAACTTCCATCATGTTGGGATTTAGAGAAGGGCTAATTCCTTTAATGTCTGAAATTTTCCAAGCAAGGGCTTCTTTATTGGTTTTCAAAATGTCTAGAAGGTCTTGTTTCTATTTGGGTGAGAGCTTTGAAGAAATGATGACAGGAAGGTCTTGTGGTGGGTTTAGGAAAGCATATTCAAGGTGATCAGGTAAAGGCTTAAGATCAAGGCCTTGTTGAAGGTCTTTAGATTCTGGATTTTGAGAATTAGAAAGGTCTTCAAGGGGTTCAATATTAACCCTT